>CAKNYM010050187.1:154657-181242 GCA_932195095.1 Andricus curvator | reverse complement strand
ACGTATCTTCGAAATTAAAATTGACGGTTCCGATTTTTCTGGGGAATCAGCCGAACATATCCAAGTTATTCAATTGTACATCCGAGTACTCGGTCTGAAGAAAGCCTGCCGAGAGAAGAAATGGATCTGGCGCGAAGTAAAGGCTCCAGAGGAGATGTCCGGTCAGGTGAATGTTGTCTGGCGGAAGAAGAACTAGGATTACGTTCGACATTGGGATTCTGTTCAGACTAGAGTGAATCGTAATTTGCAGAAGCTTTAATAAAACTTCCTGAGAAGATTGCTTGACCTTTTCCTACTGATCATGTTTTCATAAGACGCATATTTGCTGTTTTAATCGTGAAAAATTCTATTAAAAATAGAAAAATCCATTTGGCGGTCAAACTTTGCAAGATACGGAAAAAATGAACCAACAAACATGATTCATCCGTAAAAGATCTAAAAGTTTGTTGCATATCATTTTTTGACATGACGTGCAGTTTTTTCAATAACCGTAAACAAATAAATTAAAAATCTCAAATATAACATTCTTGGGAAAACCTAACGAAATACGAAAAAAGTGAACAGAAAAATGTTTTTAACCCAAAAATATTTACACATTTAAAAAAAACAGAGAAAAGAAAAAAAACACAGAAAAAAAAGATTAAAGAAACAATAACATTTTTGGAAAAACGACTCAAGATACGAAAAAAAATTAATCCAAAAAAAGATCGAAAATTTGTTTAGAAAATATATTTTGATAGGAAGCGTAATTTTCATTTAAATTGTAAAAAATAAAACTAAAAAGAAATAACATTTTTAGAAAAATTTGCGAAAAAAATCAGTAGACAAAAGTTTTTCACCAAATCAAGATCAACAAATCTGTTATAAATTAGCTTTTGACAGGACGCGTAGTTGTTATTTTAATCGTAATCAGATGGTTATAAACGATAATAAATTGTTCAGACAATTAATGTATATAACTGCTACTATCTAGTATTACTATAAAAGAAACTATTTATAAACAATAATAATTTGTTTAAACAATTATTTTTATTACATTTTATTAATTGGCATCTCACTCTAAGTCAAAAAATGACAAAAAGTTGAATATTTCAGAAAAAATCACAACTTTCGACCATTATTCAAAGAAAATATTATCAAAAATGAAAATAAATGGTTTAAACAATTTATGTTTTATGTATTAGGAACAAGTTGTATTAAAAAATCGCAAAAAAACATAATTGGTAAACAGACTAATTGGGGTGATATTTAAAAACTAATTATTCACTTGTATTCTATTGTAAAGAGAAACATTGAGATTTATGTATGTTTTGAAGAAAAATCGAATTTTCAGCCAATTTACAGCTCTTTTTGGCCTCGTAACTTTTAAATACTAAGAATATCCATACTTTCATCAAATATGAAATAAGAAATATGAATAAGTAATTTCTATTATGGCTGAGCAAAAAAAACTTTTTTACCTCCTCTATTTTTTTATTAACATAAACCGTTTGCACTGTTCTTTCTCAGAATGTATTGCTCAGAAAAATTGGAAACTTGTACATTGTCCATATCGAAGTTAGATCTCTTGAAAGCCAAAAGAAATCTTCCAATCTAATCAAAACTTCTCTCCGTGAATTGTTGTTACAAAATTGATTGAAATCCTTTTTTAATTAAAATACGAGTATTCATCATCAATCCGCTTCTTGCCATTCGACCGGTAATTTTTAAGGTTATGTTGTGGATCAACAACGAAACTAGTACGGGTTTAGCTGGAATGAAACGACAAATTTTTCACGAAATCTTTTTGCAAGAAATTTTCCTCTGTTACTTTGCTTCGTTTTGAAAAATGTTATAACGTTTATAAAGCAATTATTTATGCATTTATTATATTCAAAAACAATGCATACGTGCTAACTTATGTAAATTTCAAATTTCTATCCCTAAGGGATTTTCGGCTTTGGCCGCCGCGGGCGCTGTCTGTCATATCCGGTAAATATCAAGATCATGTCCGTACTCAATACTCAGAAATATGATCGAATTTGGTTGGACAGAAAGGGAACTGGGTGTTGAGAATAATTTTGTACTTGAGTTAGATCTTCCACAGCCATAAGGTCAATCCATTTAGTTGACATTCCGGAGTGGTGCGTAGATCCATGTGGTACTATAGATAAACCAGCTGAATTAACCAAAGACGTAAAGTATTCGGATTGGTTCGAGCGAATATTTGAGTTTGTATTAAAATCCCCTCTCATTATAACATTATAATAATTAAGCATGTAATCAAAAAGCTCCGTCTCAAATTCATTACCAAAACCAGCATTGGGTGGCTTATATACAACCCCAAAAAGTAGACGTTCGCGAGATTGAAAGACGTCTATAAATAAAAATCCAGTAGCAGGTACAGTGGTTTCAGTACTGACATGTAAGATCGTTAGTGATGCATGTCGATCATTTTTGGACAAAATCGAGATTTGCTTAAAACATAGTTAGATGGAACTGAAATGTAATGAAGATCAAGAATTTGCAATGGAAAAAGTCGATCGAGACTAGACGAGACGATCATCTCGACTGAGTGATCGTTTGTTTCGATGTGATGAGTATGGTGTTCAACGTTTTAATTTAATCTAATGAGATTTTTGACATATGCGCAAACCCCGCCGCTTCTACGAGACTTCTTATCTTTTCTGAAAAGTGAGTAATTATCATGGCTAATATTTGACGAATCAAAATGAGCAGGCAGGGATTGATTTATTTTTTTAAATTCCCTGTTCTTAGTCAGAATTGTATTTATCTATACGAACATCAAAAATTTTCGGTGTTACGAGCGCGAGTATTACCAAAAATCAATGCTGACTTTGCACCACAACAACTCGGTCGGAAATTAAGCAAGACCTTTTTTTTGAACAGTTAAGGCGGTAAACACTGCTGTCAACTCGACATTTTTAGTCTTTTGTAGGAAATTCATTAGGATATCATGGCTTTTATTAGCATAATTTAAGGATGTGATTTCAAACAAAACGTCGTGTAAATTTCAAGTGTTGGCTAACTTCAAGAAATTCTTGAATTAAAAAAAACGTTCTCACTTTATGTATCCCCTTAAAAAGTAAAAAATATTTTTACCAGTGGTAAAAACATTTCCAAATTTGCTTTTATAAAATTTATCTAATGTAATTATATAACCCTAAGACCAGTACACACATTTTTATAAACAAAACAAAAATTGTAATCCACTGTTTTTTGTTTTAGATTTGAGTTCACCGTTCGCCTCTTCACCTGATCCTGCCCCCATTTCTGACGTTCTTCACCTCGGAACTTCTTATTCCCCTGAAACGTCTCTTCCTTCCGCCAGATCTCATTCTCCTGGTTTTCCAGTTAGGTGTTCTCCAACTGTTAAACCTTCTCTTCGTGCCAGGTCCAGGTCTCCGCATACCAGCGACCGTCCTATACCTCGAAGCCTATTTGAACTTAAACCTGAACAACTTAGAGCTGTTAGGCTCATTCCCACGGAGAATCTGAACCGGCGATTTGAAATTCGAACTTACAAGTTTCCTCGCGATAAACCAATTCAATTGAGAGGAGAATATGGTCTCGCTATTCCCATGCCAGCCGAAGAAAGAAGTGTACTATCAACGTCCAATGGTGATGTTTTCGCAATAGTGGAGAATAGTAGATATCTTCGTGGATTATTTGCACTGAAATTGCACGCTGACACTCGAGTAAAAATAAACATGGACAGCAGCGCGGTTAAAGAAATGACCCGAGAAGAAATCGCGGAATCTCCCTTAGGCAAGCGTCACCCAATATCTAGGAATTTTAAAATAATATTTGTAGACGACATTCCTCCTCGAGCTTAATTTAACTTTAAAAAAATATAAAACTAAAACATAATATCGTTTGTGATCCCAAGTGGGATGTAGAATGGTAAAAGATGAATTTTCTACAAAATATTTAATTTTTAACCAAGATGACTTTTCAATCACGAAAGATAAATCCTGAACCAAATAGATGAATTTCCAATAAAGAACGTTGAATTATGAACCGAATAATTGAATTTTCAACTACAACGGAGGTTTTTTGCCAAAAATGGAATCTTCCAATTTTCAGTTAAAAAAATTAATTCCCAATAACAACAAAGAACGCATTTTTGAACAAATAGTTCAATCCTCAACCAAAAAAATGAATTTTCTACAAATAGGATTAATTTTCTAACCAAAAACAATATTTTTTAACAAAACACATGAATTTTCTACCAATAGTTTATTTTTCATCTTACGAATGATAAATTTCCAACCAAAAACGGAATAGTTGAATTTTTTGTGAAAAAAAATTAATTTTTAACATAAAATGTGAATTTTCAACTGAAGCGATGGATCATCAACCAAAACGAGGCATTTTTTAAAAAGCAGTTAAACTTTAAACTCTTGAATCGGAACAGATTAATTTTCAACCAAACAGTTGCATTTTTGACCAAAAATGATGAATTTTCATGTTACAAAATTAATTTTCTACCAAACAAGACCTATTTTCCATCAAATACATGAGATTTCAGTCAACTAGTTGAATTTTCGACTAAGAAAGATAAATTTTGTGCCTGAAGTAGAATAAAATAAATAACAATCCATGTTTAATAAAAAAATTGTTCACCTAACGTAGATACACATTATTTTTTGATATAAACTCAGTGGAATGATACCTTTTTCAGGGTAACTGCGTATATAGATTAATGTAAAATAAGGAAGAAATATTAAGAGAATCATAAAAAATGAAATTTGTAGTTCATTTTTTAATACCTTTTTATGCAAAACTTTGAGCAAGTTCGAGCACGCGTGCTGTTGTAAAGAAGATTTTTTAATTGGCATAAGGGTCGATAATATTTATTTTTGTCCTGAAATTAATTGAAAAAAAAAATAATTTCTTTATAATAAAAGAAGGTGTTTCGGGTTTCAATCGTGTGCAAAACTAGGAATCTTGCCGATGTTTCGTGAACATTGAAGTTCACTGAACTGAAGAAGTGAACTGCAATGTTCACGAATCGTCGGCAAGATTCGTAGTTTCTAACACGATTGAAACCCGAAACACCTTTTTTTATTATAATAAATCATCGTGGAAGCATTAAATGTATTATAATTTCTTTGGTTAGAAATTCAACTCCCATATTGTTTTTTTTTTTTTTTTTTTGAGAATTACTTCATGTAACTAAACATTTGTTGGAAATTCTTTTTCTCAGTAGAAAATCAACTACTTGATTTAGAGTTAAACTGCGTTTTAAAAAATGTCTTTTTTAGATGATTCATTCTTCTAGTTGAAAATTGTGCGATTTGGTTGCAAGTTCAACTACTTTTGTAAACAAAATTTGTTTTTGCTTGAAAGTTCAACTATCTGATTGTTAATGTGATTGTTTGTTTGAAAATGTATATATTAACATTCAGAGTATTCATGAAATATTTTTTTAATACAGAGTTTATTTTAGGCAGTCCAGAGTTATCATATGTAATCCAAAGTAATCTGAGGTAATCTTAGTCCATCTCAATTTTTGTCAACGTTTCTTGCCTTTGCATTTTTTTTGTGCGTGAAAATGTACTTTTTTTAAAGATCCGTTAACATGCTCATTTATGCTATACCAATAAAAGTACACGCAATTATGAAACTTTAAACAAATATCATGAGATGATAATCACCGAAATGTGTACTGACACCAAAGTAATAGATGATGTTTTTTCTTAGCTTTAGTTCTTGACTATTACGTGATTTTTCCATGTCTAGATGTTTACCTATTGAAAACAGAAATTTCTACAAGTGAGTAACTAATAAATTACATGTACCTATCACTCATGCGCACATAAAGCCTGTTCACAAAACGTGGCAGTTTCGTCAACAAAAACTCCACGGTGCGAATTGACTCATAGTAATTTGATGAAGGTTAGTATACGTAGCAGTACGATTATTCCAAAATTCTCAGTCGAAATTCACGAAATCTATTCAATACCAAAAGGAAAAATGAAGATCACCCGCTACATGCTAATTCTTACATTTTCGTTCCATCTGGATTTTGTTGGTAAGTTTAATTAGTCTGACCGTACTAATAATTTTTATACTTGTATTCACTTTCTGAGGCTAATGAATTTTCTCCTATGATGTCTCTTACCTTCTGCAAGTTGTTGGAAATAGAATTTTTCAGTTGTGAACTATAAAAAGCATTGGGTTATGGTAAAATCTAATCTTTTTCTTATCAAATTTGTTACCACATAAAAAAATATTTGTATATAACTTCATGCTTTAGTGTTAATGCTTCTATCTTTTGCATACAAGAGGAGATACAGATAGTTCAAATTTCCTCACTGCGTTGTAATCTTCCCGTTTAGTGACTAACCTCCCTTTACTTGATGCAAAATAAAAGATTTCTAAAGTTTGAGTATTTGGATTGGTCCAATTTGTTCAAAATGATCAACATTAACCCGTGCCCCCGGGTTTCGGAATTACAATGGGCTTTTTAATAAGCTAATTTCTAGATTTGCTAATTTCTATATTAGCAGTTTATGGTAACGCATTCAAGTTCAAAATTATATATTTTAATGTAGTAGATCTATTATATCGATTGACAATTTGAAATTTTTGTATAAATCTCATGAACATTTATATGACGGGTTTTCAAAATTTGTGATTATGATTTGAAACTCAAAATCACAAAATCCATTATCGCTGATCCAATATGGCGATTGATATATCATGCCCAATTTTGTTTTACTTAAGTAATTCAGGAATAAATATTGAAGAACATTACTCTTCAAAAATTCTGATTGTTCAAATTCTGTGCGACTGCCTAATCCATCGTAGAGAATCAAAGGAGGTAAACAACAAAGGATCCTCGACCAGGTCGAACCGACATTCTTGTTCAAATTTCATGAAACTTCATATTTAGGGCTTTATAAGTTTCTGATTATGCATCTAAAGTAAAAATTACGAAATCATATATGGCATTCGACAATTAGACATTTTTGTTCAAATTTAACGAAACTTTGTACTGACGGGTTTTCAAGAATTCTGATTACAATTGAGGATTCAAAGTTATAAAATCGTATATCGCTGATCCATATGGCGGTTGACAATTCTAATTTATGAAACTTCGTATTCAGGGCTTTATGAAGTTTCTGATTATAAATCTGATGTCAAAATTGCAAAATTGAATGTTGCGGATACATTATTGAAATAATTGGTGAATCAACTAACTGGGGTTGCGACAATTTTAGGAGGTAACTAACATATTCGTGATTCACTTTTGAAGTGCAACAAGAAAAAGGGCAATGCATGTACAGGGTCGACCGAAACTTCACAAAATTTAACTGGATTTAAACAAAATATGGATCTGTTTGGTCATAGGCAACTAATGACAAGAATCTGGCGCTACTAACAATATGAATGAATAAGCTTGACCAAATTCATGGTTCACCATTGACTTTTGTTCACTGCAAAATCTGCAACATCACAATACATAGGCTTCAATGACTGAAACTGCAAATTCTGTAGCAAGTAATTCTCAGTTTTAGTATTTAAAATTGAAAATTCATCCATTTCTATTTGTTCTTGCAGAATTAAGTTCGCATGGCGACTCACCTCTTATACTTCCTCCTAAGAAAAGGTGGCTATCTTCTTCAGACCGATATTCTTCGAGCCACCAAGGCCAACAAGTTAAACGGGGTAAGTAACTTTATTTTTGAAGAAACTCGTTACAGATACGTTACACAGCAACAATATCATCTCGTTGCACCCATAGTATCCATATTTATATCTATTTCTTTATTGTCGCTGGTGCAAGAATTAAAAAAACAAATTAAATAAAACAAGTACTAGATACTTATTTAGTGGTTTTATTAAAAACCTGTATGTTAATTTAAATTTAATATAATTTATGGGGGAAAAAGCTCACAGGGCTATAAAGCACCTTTAGGAGCTGAACAGAGTATACACATAATACAATATACAAATATGTAGAAATATATAAATGCAGAATCTCGAGTATAGTGTGGATATTTTTAGAACCCTGGTTCTATTGGCAAATATTATAAATATTATAAATATAAATATGGTAAACTTAGCTTAAGATATAAGTAGACAAGAGAAAAAAAGAATACCATTATCAAACCTTATGATAGAAGAACATATAGGAATAAAAAATGGTAATGAAACTGAATATAATAGAGAGAGAAAATAAAACACAGGCTAAGTCCACAGAGTTATATCAAATAAAGGGGTGCCCCATAGATTTTAGAAATTCAGAAAACATATTTTTAAATGTAAATACTGTGTGTGCATCACGAATACTAATACTACTTGGCAGTTTATTCCAAAGCCGCCTCCCTCCAATTACAAAAGATTTTTGCATTAAACATGTTCTCAGAGCAGGTATAAAAACAATCCCAATAAATATACAGGCTTTCCATTTTTAAAGATCATGTAAAGCAAATAACCATAAAATATTTTCTTCTCTTGGCAACTGTCATAAAACCAGCTCTTTCCCTATACTCAGAAATATAATCGAATTTGGTTAGACAGGAAGGGAACTGGGTGTTGAGAATAATTTTGTACTTTAGTTAGATCTTCCACAGCCATAAGATCAATCAATCTTTAAGTATGTATTAAAATCTCCTGTAATTATAATATAATTATAATTAAGCGTGTAATCAAAATGCTCCGTCTCAAATTTATTACCAAAACCAGCGTTGGGTGGCTTATATCCAACCCCAAAAAGCAGACGTTCACGAGACTGAAGGACGTCAATAAATAAAAATTCAGTAGCCGGTACAGTGGTTTCAGTACCCCACCGCCTCTACGAGAATCCTTATCTTTTCTGAAAACTGAGTAATTTTAAGGCTAATATTTGACGAATCAAATTCAGGCTTGAGCCAAGTTTCAGATACAGCTATAATATGAAAGGATCTCTGACAAAAATATTCAGCAAACTCATCAAAATGAGCAGGCAGGGATTGAGCATTAACGTGATGTATATCCAGAAAGGCCATCAAGTCTTATAAGAAGTAGAAGATACCATGCATAGGGCAACTTACAAAAAAAGCCCTGCAATAAGAGGTGACTAGCGTAAAACCAACCAGTTCAGTAGAGCAGACCACTCGTTAGAAACAATGATTTGAGAATGCAGGTGTGAAATGGGCTGTACCAAATATGACGATAACATATGAAAAAAGTACCCAAGAGTGTACATAAGGAGTATACCTAAGCAAGAATAACAGATCAGAAGTTAACATTTTTCCTGACTAGAGCGTCGTAATCTCATCAGCAAAGTGAATTAATATATATAATTAAGCATAACAGGAGAATCAAGATAAAAATAAAGTAATCCAACGCTCCCAAGTAGAGCCCTTTCGAAATAAAGAAGATAAAGTCTATAATAATTGCAAATTTTCTAATGACAGCATCAAAAACAATATAGAATATTCCCCACGATGTAAATAGGGAATATTTTCTTCGTACGTAGAAATTATCGTAGAGCATCCAAATCCCAAAAGTGGGCAAGAAAAATTCTTCACGCACAATCAGATTTACGGGGAAAAATGTTGCCCCCAGCAATCCACAGGTATTTTATTTTTTTCGTTTCTTCTCGGTTCCAACGCAGCGCTGTAGATCTGCCGGTTGGACTTAGTGAGCGACTCTCTGATGTACAATGCTCGATCTTCGCTCCAACCAATAAGTTAAGTCGAAAGCCTACGCTTTCTTGAACCTAGTTCAAGTGGGTTCTTACAAGCAGCTTGTGAGTTAGAAGTGGCTATTACAATCAGTGGAAGTGAAGGATGAGAAGCAGTGTAATTTGCAGATCTGAACCTGTATACAGTTGTCAGATCCTCCTTAGTGAGGGGTACCTCCAAGGTAGAAGCAATTCGACAGATAGTAGCTGAAAGGTCCACCCCCTCCTTCAGTGGCAAACCATGGAACTCTAATGTCTTGCAGAGAGCAGCTTGCTCTAGATTATTGCATTTTAGGGTTAGCTTGAGATTCCAGCATCGATTGTCTATGCTGCAAATTCTTTGACGATGCAAGCATTTTGTTGATGTCAGACACATTTGATGCAGTTGTCTCCTCTAATACAGAAATGCGCTTAGCGTTGTTAATAATGTCATTCTTCATTCCCTTAGTAGAAGTGTCAAGAGATTTATGGAAGGTGGTCTGATCGTACTTGAATGCTTTAAACAAAGCATTAATCTGCGACAGACCCGCCTCATGACATTTCGTCACCGAATCGACAATGGCTGCCTCGACTCCAGGCACCAGAACCACTGACGCCGCTCCTGAGGTACTTCCAATATCATCAGCTGTTGGGGAAGTGTTAGATGGTTCTCGAACATGCCGAGTATTTGAAAAATTTTCCGCTACGGTGTTCACTGAGCAGCTTGAACAATACCAAACCTTTTTTTTTTAGTTCTCGAGAGATCTCAGGTGCGCCAAAGCACCACACTTTCCATAAGCAGGTGAGTCAGCGCGCCCTATCGTGATCAACTCGTTACACACTAAACAGGCCACCATCTTAGAGTGCCAATGTCCACAACAATAAAACTAAGAAACACAAAATTTACTATTTTCTGACTGAAACCCATTCAGAAATGCATCAGAATAGAAACCTCGGCACTAAGTACAATCCATAAGCAAGTTTTAATGTCATACACTCACATAAAACCAAAGAAATTAACGGAAATGTATGAAGCGACACGAAATGCGTTATCTGCCAACGACCAGGGCCAAAATCAAAAATTATGTTTTCATTTTTTTCAAATACCTAAATAACCGCTCGCATCATGTTAACGGATGTACAAAAATAATATACTTGTGATCGTCGAAATAATTAAGATGCAAAAGGTCATATGTAGTTCTTACGATTTATTCTTAAAAATTTCTTCTACGGGAATTGTAAGGTTGTGGAGAATTACCGTTAGGTTATAAATGAAGGCTGCAATTATAAAGGTTCTTCTCAAATGATACACTGGGAAATAACTAAGTGACCCGAGGAAGACTCTGGTTATTAGAATTTAGCTCATTTCGCAAAGAATCAAAGTGTTTCTTCTGTACAAACTAGAGAACTCTTCTTTTATGGTATCATGTTTTGTGTTTCTCATTTTAGTACCACTCGAGACTGTTTTTCCTAAACCTTATGAAATAATGTTACCTTTTTACAGTGATAATTAAATATACAGGACATGGTGATTTTAACCAAACTAAGCTCTTGTTCCTGAGTACACATGAAATGTAAAAGTTAGGGGAAAAATTTGACGTGACATGGAGCAGATTCTTTTTTGCCTGATAAATAATTTAAATGAAGCAATACACATTTATTATACTTTTCACATTGAATAAAATTCTTTTTTGTCATTATTATAAATAATTTAAATCGGAAAAAATATGAAAGTTTTCAAGAATTGATAATTACTGATTCAGAAAAAAATTAACATTGACTAATGTATTAAGAAAACAGTTTAAAACATTAGGTGAAAATTTTCACCAATATTTCCAATATGTTTCATCAATTATGTTCTGCTGAAATTGACTTCTTGTTCAGTCAAATTTTTCACGAACAAGCTGATTATCAATTATTAACATTTATTAATGAATTAAGTCCAATAAGATCGTATATACATCGTATTTTAAACAATTACCAACTTTTTTGTTTGTGAAAGAGAACGAAAGTTGATTATTTCTCTTCCACATGCATCTAACTTACTTATAACAAGACAAATCTGAAGTGTGAAGAATATTCTGAGATGAGGAAGTGTGATAATAAGTTATTTCCACGCATATAAGATAGGATAGATTTTTTTCCATGAAAAAACGATAAAAATGGTGTATTTGTTTACTAAATTTATTTTCTCACTATTTATTACCTTTCGATATATAACTTCCTTTTTTTTGTGTAAAATTTTTGCACACACAATTTGCTCACGAAAAAGACATAAACTATACAAGAACTTTATGAGCTGTAGTTTCTCATTAAGCTTTTTATATATCTATATTAATAGGGTGACCAGATTTCTGTTTCACCAAACCGGGACACATATTTTCCGACCCCCCCCCCCCCATAAATCGCAAAATGAAAAATTTTATGTTCGAAATTTTAATGGTTAATGGTTTATGTCAGAGATGGAACTCAAACGTTAGGGAGAGAAAACGAGGGTCTCTCAAAATTAAATTACTCCCAATGGTTTAAAAAAAGTGAGTGAGAGCCGCAAAATCGATATCGCATTAAACCTCACGTCACTCCAATATCTTTTAAATTATTTTATTTATTTATTATTGTCAATTACTCTACAATCCTTGGTCCAGTTTCGAATCTTATTTTCCCAAAATATTTTTTGTTTCGTTTTGACTTTTATTGAAAATACAGGGCTCGGATCGTGCGACTTTTTGAAGAAAAATGCGACTAATCGACATTTTTCCGTTTTTTTCAGAAGTTCGCTGTACCGAGTTTCAATTTTTATCGTAATGAAATATATAAAATTAGAATTCAATAGCGTTTTTAATAAAATTTTAAAATTAATTAATTAAAATTAACAGCGTTTAAAATTGAACTTAAAACTTAAATTCGAACTAATTATTAGCACCCAATAAGAAAATCCAACTATTTTTGGTTGAAAGTTTATTCGTTTTGGTTAAAAATTAATCTTCTTGGTTGAAAATTGGTCTTTTTTGGTTCAAATTTGAACTGCTTTGTAAAAAATTCCTTTTTTTTGGTTGCAGTTGAAAATTCATCTCCTTGATTGGAAATTTGACTATTTAATGGAAAAATCCTTTTTGTTGTTAATGTAAATTACTTAATTTTTCTGAAAATTTAACTATTCCACTTTGGATTGAAAATTTATCTTTTTTAGTTAAAAATTCAACTATTTGTTTTTGAAAATTGGTGTGCTTTTTTCTCCTTTATTTGGAAATTCAACCATTTGGTTGAAAATTTAATTATTTTGTTCAAAAGTGATCTTTTTTGGTGAAAATTTAAACCTTTTTATAGAAAATTCTTCATCATGGATTGAAAATAATATTTGTATTGATACATTTTTGAGTTGAAAGTTCAACTGTTTTATAGAAAATTCTTATTTTTTTATATAAAATTAATCATCTTGGTAGAAAATTTATCTTTTGTATGAAAAATTCAACTATTTGATAAGAAACTAAACCATTTTGTTTAAAAATGTAATTATTTTGTTGAAAATTCTACTTTTTGGTCGAAAATTCAACTATTTGTTGAATATTCGTCTATTTTAACAAAAAATTCGTCCTTGGGTACTAATTTTTGTTGAGGCTTAATCTCTTTTATGTGAAAAATCGACCATTTGGATGAAAATTCAATTATTTTGTTCGAAAGTTATCTTTTTTGGTCAAAAATTCAATTTTTGTTAACATTCTTTTTTTAGATAGAAAATTCGCCAGTATGGATTGAAAAGTAATCTTTTATATTCTCACATTTTTGGGTTGAGAATTCAACTGTTTGATAGAAAATTCGTCTTTTTTGCTTGAAAATTCAACAACTTGGTAGGAAATCAAACTGTATGGTTGAAACTTAACATTTTTGTTGAAAACTGATATTTTTTGGTTGAAAATTCAACTATTTTAGTTAAAAATTGATATTTTTCATTGAAAATTTACTTTTTCTAGTTGAAAATTCAACTGTTTTGTTGAAAATTCACGTATTTTGTTAAAAGTTCGTATTTTTTGTAGAAAATTATCTTCTTGTTTAAAAATTAATCTATTTCAGTTGAGTATTCAACTATTTTGTTCAACATTCATACTTTCTGGTTTAAAATTAAAAAATTTGATAGAAAATTCGTTTCCTTTTTGTCTTGAAAATTGAACAATTTGGTAGGAAATTAAACTATTTGGTTGAAAATTCATATTTTTGGTCGAAAGTTTAACTATTTTGGTTGAAAATTGATATTTTAAATGATGAATTTTCAACAAGAAAAATTCATGTATCAAACAAGAAGTTTCATCTATTTTGTTGAAAATTCGTCTTTTTGGTAGAAATTAATATTCTTGCTTGATAATTAACCTTTTTTTGTTGAGGATTCAACTATTTAGTAGGAAATTCATGTTTTCAGGTTGAAAATTCAACTTTTTTGTAGAAAATTCGTCCTTTTGGCTTGAATATTAATCTTTTTCCGTTGAAAAATTCAACTTTTCAAGTTGATAATTTGACTATATTCTAAAAAATTCGTCTTATTGGCTTTTTATTTAACTATTTGGTTGAAGTTCAATTTTTTGCGTCGAAATTCGACCATTTGGTTGAAAGTTCTCAACTATTTGGTCGTAAATGCAACTGTCTAATTGAAAATTATTATTTTTATTTGAATTCAACTATTTAATTAAAAATTAATCTTTCGGGTTTAAAAGTCTGTTTTCTAATCCATTCAACTTTTTAACTTAAAAATTCTGTTCGAATTTAAAAGAAGAGTCTAAATGAGTTCTCTCTGCTTTAAAAGTAAAATTAATTCATGAAAAATTGATTTAAAAGTGGTTGCTCACGTGTTTTTTTATATTTATGAAAAGCATATTAGTATGCAAGTCGTACGGTCGTGAATTCTGAACCGTAATCTGGAGGCGGTAACTACTAACTATGTTGTAAATAATGGAAAATTCTTCTTTTTTAGTTGAATTTAACTGGTTGAAAATTCTTTATATTTTTTTACTGAAAATTAGTTTTTTCAACTAAAAAATTAACAATTTCATTTTTGGTTGAAAATTTTACTATTTCGTGGGAAATTCACCTTTCTTGATTGAAAATTATCCTTCTTCTTAAAAATTCTTTTACTTCCGTTTGAAAGTCAAATGTTTTCTAAAAAAAATTCGACTTTTTAGCTCCATAACTCAGTTATGTTGCTTAAAATGCGTCCATTTGGACAGAAAATTTATCTTCTTTTTTTAAACTTCAATTGTTTGTTGAGGATTCAACTATTTTGTTAGAAATTCGTCTTTTTTTTAATGAAACTGTTTGATAATTCGTTTTTTTGTTGTTGATTTTTTTAACTGCAAATTTACCTTTTTATTTTTTTGAGCATATTTATGTTTTTAAGTTGAAAATTCCACTATTGGACATCTTTCTTGGTAGAAAATTCGTATCTCTTGGCTATAATTGAACTATTTTGTTTAAAAAAAACAATTCAACTACTTTGGTTGTAAATTAACTTTTTTATCAAAATTCCATATTTTTGGTTTAAAATTCAACTATTTTGGTATACAACTTAACTATTTTGTTAAAAATTAACCTATTCATTCGAAAATTCAATTATTTTGTTTCAAATTTCTTTTTTATTGGTAAAAATTAATTTTATTTGAAAATGTAGCTTTTTGATATTTGGTTGAACATTTTTCCTTTATGAGTTTATTATTTAACTATTCGGTGGAAAGTTCATGTATCACGCAAAAAATCGTCTTTTTCAATTGATTTCAATCGGTTGATAATTTGTTTTTCTTTTTGTGTTAGATTAGTTTTTTTAACTGAAAATTTAACTGTTCCATTTTTGTTTAAAACTTGATCTTTTCAAGTTGAAAATTCAACTATTTACTAGGAAAATTCATATAATTTCTTGAAAATTCATCTTTTCGTAGAAAATTAATCTCCTTGGATGAAGATTCGTCTCTTTTCACAGAAAAAGACTGAAGTTAAATTTTTTTGCATGTGAAATTTTCGGCTGTCGTCTGCTACGTCCTTTGCAGCAATGGAAAAAGGGCAAAGTATGATTGAAAAGCTATAAATCAGGACACCAGATTTAAAACAACTTTCTACTTACCTAATTGTTATTTTAAAAATAATTAGACTTTTCGCGGATGAATCAAAACGTATTTTTCGTGAATGTAAATAAAGAACTTGACACAATAACAACAACCATCGTCGCCATCTTTAAAGATTACTCCATGGCTTATGTAGTTCATAAGATGGTAACCGATCTTGAAAGATTTTATCGTGATACTTTCTGCCACAGTCGGTATTGTAGTTTAGGAACAAAACGAAAAATAGGAATCGAATTAATTTTGAAGTTGGAACATTCAGTGGCGGATCTACGTATTTGCCGCCCTTAGGCTAACAGAAATTTTCTGCTCTTAGGCTAACAGAAATTAACTACTCGATTTTGAATCTGCAGTAAGACATGTACTCTGGCGAAAGTTTTTACAGCCAAATTTTTTTTTTTCAGCTTGGACAAAAACGATTTTTTGGACCGACTGAAAAATCCCGAAAATAAAATTCGCGACACTGTGAAATTTCCGATCTGAAAAATTCGTGATTAATAAAATTCCCGAACAGTTAATAATATTACCGAATGTGAAAATTCACGACAAAAAGTTGCCGAATTAAAAAATATCTGAATTAGAAAATTCCCGAATTTGAATAATTAATTTTTTTGAAATGAATATTATTCATTTATTTATTAAGAATACAACAATCAAATATTTCTGTTGAAGAAAATATTTAATGTTCAAAGTTTCTAAAATTAGTGTTTGAATTTGAAATAACAATATTTTAAATAAAAATTTGGAGGACTGAAAAGTCCCGGAAAATAAAATTCCCAACTCTGCCAAATTTCCGAATTGGAAAATTCCCGAACAATAAAATTTTCGAATATGTAATAAAATTCCCGAATAATGAAATCTCCGAATTGGAAAATTCCCGATTATAAAATTCCGGAACGGGTTATGATATTATCGAAATGGACAATTCCCAACCGTTTAAAATATTACCGAATTTAAAAATTCCCGACAGAAAATTGCCCAGTTATAAAATATCCGAACTAGGAAATTTCCAAATTTAAAAAAATATAATAATCAAATATTTTTATCAAGAAAAAACTTATGTTTAATATTTAAAGTTTCTAAAACTATTGTTTACCTTTGAAATAACAATAATTGAAAGAAATGATATTTCTGGATGATAATTGTCTTCAAGTATTGTTATTTCAAATTCAAACCATAATTTTGGAAACTTTTAACAAGAAAAATATGTTTTTTTATAAAAATATTTGATTATTTTATTTTTAAATAATAAATAATATTGATTCAAAAACAATTTTTTTAATTTTTTCGGTAGTTTTATAATTCGAGAATTTTCCACTTCGGATATTTGATAATTCGACAATTTTCTATCGGGAATTTTAAATTTCGGTAATAATATATAGTAAACTGTCGGGAATTTTCCATTTCGGTAATATCATAAAATGTTCGGGAATTCTTTATTCGGGAATTTTATTATTTGGGAATTATATTATTCGGGATTTTTATTTTAGGATTTTTCAGGATTTTTCAGTAATTTGAATTCAAATAATAATTTTAGAAACTTTGAACAGGAGAAAATATATTTTTTATAAAAATATTTGATGATTGTATTTTTAATAAATAAATAATATTGATTGAAAAACAATTTTTTCATTCTTTCGGGAGTTTTATAATTCAGGAATTTTCCAGTTCGGATATTTTATAATTCGGGAATTTTCCAATTCGCGAAGTTTATTACATATTCGAAAATTTTATTATTCGAGAAATTCCCAATTCGGGAATTTGACTATGTCATTAATTTTATTTTTTCGGATTTTTCAGTCGTCCAAAAATTTTCATCCAAAAATATATTTTGTCAATAATTGTTATTAAAGATTCGAGCAGCAATTTTAGACACTTTAAACATTACCATTTTTCTTGATAAAAATATTCGATTATTGTATTTTTAATAAATAAATAATATTCATGAACAAATTTTTTATGCGTTTAAATTCGGGAATTTTATAATTGGTGAATTTTCCAGTTCGGATATTCTGGAATTCGGCAGTTTTATGTCGGGAATTTTCCAATTTGGTAATATCATAAACTGTCGGGAATTTCATCATGCGGGAATTTTTCATTTCGGTAATATTATAAACTGTTCGGGAATTTTATTATTATGGAATTTCCCTATTCTGGAATTCAATTATACGAGAATTTTCTAATTCAGGAATTTTACGGTCTCGAAAATTTTTCAGTCTTCCCGATTTTTCACCATAAGTGTATTTGGATATTGTTTTTCATTTCGAGAAAGCTATTTCATTAAATAATAAAATCATTACACATTTCTAACTAGGTTTTCTCCTAATGCAATTGGTATTCTGGTTTATCCCTCAGCTTGCAGGCATCTCTGATTTCCCAACATGAAATACCTGATAGAATATACTTAAATTCCCATCAATATTATCTTAATATAAAATGTTATCTACAGTACAAAATTAATATTTTCAATTTACATTTAATATTTTTAATAAATATTTATTTAATAACTTTTTAAAATAAAATTTTACGATTCAGAGTGCCCTCATACGTAGCAAAATTGAAGTAGTTAAAGTAGTTGTTCAGAAATCATCTTTAGCTCAAAAACTGTACTCCGTAAAAAGGCTTATATATTAAACGGCAATACTGACGGATCTCGAAACTTTCAAAACGGAAATTCCTATCAAATAACTTGTGAATTATGGTTAAGATCACAGTAAATATGGCGACTTTTTCGAATGTTGTCGAGTGCTTTATTGACAGTCATGATAAATATATAACCATTCGTCCGCGATAAGTGCAATCATTTTAAAAATAAAATGGTAATAAGTGCAATCCTTAATATAAAATCTCTAAACGATATTGTCGCTTTCGATTCTGACGATTTTCGGGAGTAACGCTGGTAACGTTTGCTTGCTGTAGGCCGCTCATATTCAACAGTAGTGTGTGTCTGTGTATGGTACTGCATTTCAAATGAGTGATGCTAACTGAGTCGCCTTTATCTGCGCATGTTTGAGTTGTAATATAGTTGATTGGCTGTAGTACGCGCCTGTATTTAAATTCAATAAGCGCCATTCAGTCGAAGCATGCGCATGTCAAGGTGGTCTTTTTGGGATCACTGTGGGAAATAGTAATCGAATCGAATCGTAGTTCGAGTTCGATAATACGACACGTGTTTTTTCGTATTTGGTAATGCGCGGTTCAGTGTTGCCACCCGTTGCACGGTAAAGTTTGTAAAAGGAGTAATGAATCATAACCTCAATTGCGATGGTAGTCTGTTTTTAAACTTTTTACGCAAATAAGAAATTTTCAAATTAATCATTTTTACGCTCTGTAACTGTGATTTCTATTATAATTTAATTATATTTATCATATGAAATATCATTTGTGAAACTCGTGTACGTTTCGGTTCTAATTTCCCTATAGGATTGAAATCTCCGTTTCCTGATAGTGACACATTCGAATAATTTTTTTTTTCGGTCTGAATAGAAGTATCTCAGAGATCTGTGTATGTCTACAGATCAAAAATTTCATAATTTAAAAAGATGTTCAAATGAAGCATTTTTACGCTCCTAATGGGCACTCCTATTAAAAAAAACACCGATACTTTAAGGAATTGATTTTGATAATTTGAAGGGATTTCAAAGAAGTTCAAAGAATTTCAAATATGTTGAGGTATTATAAAATATTTTTAGGAATTTTTAATTGATTTCACTGACTTAATAGGATGTCAGAGAATTTAAAAAATTTCAATTGATTCTGAAAGATTTCAAATTGATATATTGTAGGAAAATATTTCAAAGAATTTCAGTAGATTCCAAGGAATTTTGTATTTATTTCAATAATTTGAAGGAATTTTGAAAGACTGGGAATATTTTAGGGCATTTGAAAAGAATCCAAAGCATTTGAAAGAGATGTCAATAATTTCAATGGATGCCAACAGATTTTAAAGGGTTTGCAATATTTTCGGATATTTTAACAGATTTCAAGAAATTTTCAACCGATTTTAGCAACAATTTGAAGGAATTTCAAAAAAATGTAAAGAATCAGAAAACTTTTAGAGGTTTCTTGAAGATTCCAATGATTTTTCATTTTATTTCAGTACTTTAATTGATTTCAGAGGATTTGCAATATTCCAGAGTAATTTATAAGATTCCAAGACATTTTAGAAAGCTTCAAAAAGTTTTAAGTGATTTTTAAAGTTTTGAAAGTCCTTGCAACATTTTGGGGAATTTCTAATGACTCCAAGGAATTTTTTTATTTGAATATTTTGAAGGAATTTCAAAGGATTTGAAATATTTTAAGCTTTTTTTAAAATTTTCATTTGATTTTAAAGAGATTAAAAAAATTTCAAGAATCGAAGGAATTTTGAATTTATTTCTCTAATTGATTTGAGAGGATTTCAAATATTTTTAAAATTTTCATTTGATTTTAAAGAGGTTTAAAAAGTTTAAGGGAATTTTAAGCAAGTTTTGAGAACTTGAAAACTTTTAGATTATTCTAAAAGATTCCTAGGAGTTTTCAATTGATTTCAGTAATTTAATTGATTTCAGAGAATTGCAAATATTTTACAGTATTTTAGAAGATTTCAAGGGATTTTCGAAAACTTTGAAAAGTTTCAACTTTGAAGTAATTTTAAAATAATCAAAATAAATATGTAAGGAATTTGAAAAGACTGCAAGGCATTTCCAAGTGATTTAAATAATTTTGAGGACTTTCAAAAAATGGTAAAAGATTTGAGAACTTTCAGAGTATGTTAAAAGATGTCAAGACATTTTCTTGAGCTTTAAAAAGTTGCAAGTGATTTTTAAAGAATCAAAGGATTTCAATAATTTGAAAGAGTTTCAAAGGATTGGAAATATTTTAGGGTGCTTTTAAAAATTGCAAGGGATTTTGAAGAGTTTAAGAAATTTCAAGGAATTCAAAAATATTGTGAAGAATTTTTAATATCTTAGGGTATTTTGAAAGATCCTAGAAATTTTAAAATTGATTTCAGTAATTTAATGTTACTCATAGGGTTTGAATTATTTTATGGTATTTTAAAAGATCTAAGGAATATTCAATTGGTTTCATTTAATAGGACCTATATTTCTTGAAAACTGAAAGATTGGTAATTACTGCCACTATTCTATGTACCATTCATTTTTTCAAACTTTGTAAAGCTTATATAAAAATGAATATTAATATTATTTGTAGTATTTATCAATTTGAAATTTATATGCTCATATACATGTTAAAACGAATAATTCACAATTTATTTCATAAATAACATTTCTTTTAATTTATAAAGTAAAAAATGTATTACGGCAATATAATTTACAAATAAGCTAAGTGTTAAACAAATTTAAGAGCCGATTATAATAAATTGAACTATAATTATATATTCACAATTTTTTCAAAATGATAACGATGGCAGAATTTACCTACAAATAAATTATGAGAAATCCATTACTCCTTTAGCTTCAACAGAGAAAAAATATGAAAAGGAGCTCCTTATTGAAGGCTACGTACATCATCCTGTAGTGCCTTCTAATTATTTTTTACAAATATCTTGTAACAATAATTAAATATAAATAACATAGAAAAAATAAGTATTTGGTTTATTCTTTTTCATACAAAAAATTAATAAGCGCGCGCCTTGGCGCGCGCAAGACTACTAGTGTTTTTAAAAATCTGGTGTCCTGATTTCCAGACCAATTTCATCCATACTTCACTATTCTTTGCACTGCTGTCAACTACATAGCAGAAGACGCTTTTTCGCTGACAAATTAGTCCGAGACAGTTTAAAAACACGGAATTATCTCAGTTTCGCGTAAAGTTTATCCGACAAGGTTAATTTTTGTTGCAGCGAATCTTTCAACGGAAATCGATGTAAAGTTTATCTTCTTTTTTTTCTGTGTTGGCTAAAAATGATCTTTTCTGTCGTTATATCATATCTGGTTGAAAATTCAACTGTTTTTCAAAACATTCATCTTATAAGAAAATAATTTTTCAATCATATTGCTAGTCCTCAGCATTGATATGAAATCAATGATAAATAAGCTTTCGCTGCATATGTGTGAATGCTGACGATGAGGACCAATTTTGAAGAAGCTTACAGTAATATGAAATCGGACAGCTGCCTGTGCAACTGGATACTGATTATTCGATTACAGAACTCTATTATCTTACCTCCTGGCGTTTTCGATCTTCTAATCCTGACGCGTGTGGTTCATTTAGCGCTGGAGAAACCTGTCTGTCGAGTCGAATTACCGAGTCTAAGTCAGCGAAATTGATTTCAATTTCCGTAATCCTTAATATGGAAGCGTCCACTCATTACGCGACACTCTACTCAACCTTTTCTGATAAAAAAAAAATCTGCCTAGGGCGCGCGTCTTTTGGATCTCGCGCTTCGCGTTCGAGAATTCATTTACCTCGCGCTGCGCGCTCGGTCTTTGTACTGCCTCCACATTTGTGCAGAGACCTTTTAAAATTAAAAGTCAAAGGCATAGACAACTTTCATTTGGTTATTGTGAATTCTCTTTTGTTAAAGCTCCTTGGGCTTTAACGAACACCTCATCACTCATCTAGTGCTTCGTACTCGATTTAGTCCAAAGTGCGAACGTGTTCACATTGAGTTCAAATCTGCTTAGAATTTTTATTTTCGTTTTTTTTTAATTTTGAAAATGCTATAACTCTGATAATTTTCTTTTTCTCGAAAGGATAACTGCCGTGATTTGAAAGAACACCGTTAACTGCAAAATGAAGGAAGCCAAGAAAGTCGACAAAAATATAAATATTTATAATTTTTTAATTTTTAATTATAAATTTTCAAAATTAAATACTCTTCAATTTCAAAAGATTTGCAATTCAAAGTTCTGCAATTTTGAAGAGTTACAATTGACAATTATTGTATATTGGAAATTTGAAATTACAAATTATTCAATTTACAAGAATTATATTTTAACAGAATGTAATTTTGAAATTTGTTTTGGAATAGTTCACTTTTGAAGACTTGCAATGGAAAATTTTTCAATTCCAACGATTTGCAATTCAAAACCCTTCTTTTTTGAAGATTTACAATTGAAAACTCTTCGATTTTGAAAGATGTATAAGTAACAATTTTTGAGTTGTAATGATTTTAAAGATCAAAAATAAAGAGTTTTCAATTCTAAATCTTCCCAATTGATGAAATTTGAAATGTCAATCTTTTTAATGACAGTATTCTTAATTGTAACACTAAAAACTCGCATAATTTTTAAATTGTAAATTAAAAACTTTTCAATTTTAAAGATTTATAAAATTCAAAGTTCTACCATTTTTAAGATTTGCATTTCAAATTCGTCAATCTTAACCATTTTCAGATTAAATCTTTTTAATTTCAAAATATTTGAAATTCAAAGTTCTGCAATTTTAAAGATTCAAAATTGAAATTTATTTAATTTTAAAGATTTTTATTTTAAAAGTATGTAGTTTTGAACGTTTTTTTAAATATGAAATTCAGTTTTAAAGCTTAACAATGGAAAATTTTTCAATTTTTATGATTTTCAATTAAAAGCTCTTCAATATTTGATGTGTATTATCGAAGCTTTTTTGAAACAGTTTAATTTTGAATTGTTAAAATTAAAATTCATTTAATTTTCAAGATTTATATTTTGAAGCTAAGTAATTTTGAATGTTTTAAAAAATATTTCGTTGAATTTTGAAAATTTAGAATTGTTAATAATTCATCAATTTTTAAGATTTGCAATTGAAGATTCTTCAATTTTGAATATGTATAAATCAAAATTCTCAAATTTGGATGCTTTTGAATATCAAAAGTAAAGAATTTTCAATTCTGAATTTTCCAAATAACAGAAAGTTAAAATGCAAATTATCGAAATTACAGAACTGTTAGTTTTAAAGCTTAAAACTTGTATAATTTTTGATTGTAAATATTTTAAATGAGACATTTCGAATTTTTGCAGATTAACCATTCAAATTTTTACAATTTTTAAGAGTTAAAATTATAAAGTCCTGAATTTTATGTAAATATATAGATTTGAAAATTATTCCATAATTAAGACTTATATTTTAAACGAATGTAATTTTTAATGTATTTTTTAAAATTGTATAATTTTGAAGATTTACACTTGTAAATTTTTCAGTGTTAACGACTTTCAATTTTAAATTCGTATATTTTGAATATTTGAAATTGAAGACTCTTCATTAAATTTATTATCATTTTTTGATGGAACGCGTAGTTTTTGTTTTAATCCTAAAAAATAAAATACAAAATATTTTTTTTTGGACAAACGACACAAGCAAGGTGTTTGAAAGAACGTTATCACGATTAAAATAAAAACTATTTACGATTTAAACAAAGACTACGCGTTTTATCAAAACATGATTAATAACAAATTTATAGATCTTTTTTTGTGTCCAACTTTTATCTATTGTTTTTTTTTCGTGTCTCACATAGTTTGACCGCCAAATGGAATTTTTTATTTTTCATAATTTTTGTGGGATCAAAATGGGAATTTCCGATTTTTCAGGAAAATTCGAAAACTCGTTATGATAATCTTGTAGGGCTTTCAAAACGCAACGTTTTTTATGTCCTAACTTTTTTTCATATTGTACGTTCTTTGGCTTAAAATATTCATTTTCGTTTTTTTTTGTATGATATTTTGAAAATACTATCACTACGATAATTTTATTTTTATTGAAAAAAGTCGTGAGGATAAATTGTTTGACTTTTCTAGAACTAGGAATATCCGTACATAGAATTTTCGAATTTGAAAAAAAAAATTGTTTAAAAATTTTGAAAATGCTCTCACTTTTTGAATTTTTATCCAAAATAGCTGACTACCCAGGCGGAAATATTATATATAGTTTATATATAGTGTGAAGTATTATATATAATATTCATTTGTTTTATACATTTTTTATATAGAACAAATGAATATTATATATAATACTTCACACTATATATAAACTATATATAATATTTCCGCCTGGGTAACAAGTCCGTCCTTTCTTTTAATGCCTTAAAAACGTATGTGCAAGCTCAATCCAAAATGATTAGTCTTTCGAAAGTAATTGTGCCCACAGGATACAGACAGACAGACTGACAGACATACAGACCAAAAGACCAATCTTTTGGAAGAAAGTTGAATTTTCACCTCGAAAACTCGGATTTTCAACAAAAAAGTTAATGTTCAGCCAACAGAGATGAATTTTCAACCAAGAAAGAGATAAATTTCCGACCAAAAAAGATGAATTTTTAAGAAAATAATTCAACTTTCATCAAAATTGTTGAATTTTTCACCAAATAGCTGAATCTTCAATCAAGAAGATAATTTTCTACCAAAGACGAATTTTCAATAAAATAGTTAAGTTTTCCAGCAAACAGTTGAATTTTTGAGAAAACAGTTGACTTTGAAACCGGAAAAGAAGAATTTTCAACAAGAATTAGCACCCGAATAGTTGAACTTTCAACCATAGTAATAAATCTTCAACCAGAAAAATTAACCTTCTACCGAACAGATTAACTTGAAACCAAGCAGTTGATTCATCAAGAAAAAAAATGAATTTCCAACTTCTCGAACTTGATTGGCCAATCAAGTCTTTTTTAAAAAACCCGGGAGAACGGAAAGCCAAATCGGATTAGTATTATATCCATTGTCCCTGTTGATGTTATTAGGGTCTTTTGAGATTTCGATTGCTTCTCTATGTTTTTTCGAAAAAATATTGTACGGTTTTGCAATGACGGTTGTTTTCTAAAATAAAATGCTATGCCCGGTTACGATATAATGATCAGCTAGTGCCGACTGCGTGAAATTTTTTAGCCTGACTTTACTCTCACGTTCCTCTACACATTGGCTCACCGCCCTCCCGGTTTCTCCAATATAGACTTTGCCACAAGCGCAAGGTATTTTATATACTCCTGGATCACTGAAAGGTGCCTTTTTATCTTTAGGGTAAATTTAGGGTAAATCTTATCTTTATAGTAAATCTGAGTCAGATTTACTGACTTCATTTCGCAACAGTCAATTTTGGCTACATTTGAATAAAGTGTAACATAGTCACCTTCTCTAAAATAAAAGTTAATCTTTCTTTGGAAATCAAACTTATTTGAGTTCCGTGACTGTAAGCAATCACACATAATTATTAGAGTGGGGTGATGGCCATCTATATTTACCAATACATCAGCAGTGTTCTTAACGTAACAAGCGAGTACTAGGTATAAACACCTTTGCTTTTTATTTACTGGTCTTTTATATTGTTTCAAATTCAATGACTGCGCTAGTTGATAAACTTAGCCCGGTAATTTACTTAGTAAACATGATAGACTCATTCGTATCTAATCCAGGTGGAATGTTAACCACTATGACTACAAGCGATAAATATTGGTTAGAGACTTTAGAAGCACTTCTGAAGCACTTCTTAGAACACTTCTGCCTCTATCTCTCTCACTACGAAATTCTCCTGCATACCTCTGCGGCGACACTAATCATCGCGAGCATAAGGTCACTCATGTATTTTATATGGATGACCTAAATATCTATGCTTCTGGTACAAGCAAACTTCAGAGCGCTTAATGATCCTCAAGGATTAGTAGAGAGATAGACAAGAGAGATTAGTATGGACTTTGGATTGGACAAATGTGCAAAGATTCATCTGAAGAAAGGAAAGACTGTTGGCGTTTCCAAGGAGCCTGAGCTTGTGAATATAAGTGTTATTAGACACCTTGACACTGGAGAGACCTGTACATACCTGAGCGTGCGTCAAAGCTGTATTGACGACGCAAAATCAGTGAAGGAGTCTCTCCGAAGCAGATACAAGCATCTTCTTCGACAGATTTGGTCTTC
>CAKNYM010050187.1:129314-149657 GCA_932195095.1 Andricus curvator | reverse complement strand
TTCGGACATCTTGAAAGAATGAAAGATGAACGACTGACCAAACAAGTGTATAAAGGTAAAGTAAATGGCAGAATGCCCAGAGGTAGACCGCCGAAAGAATGGTTAGAATCTGTAAATGAGACATTAATCCGTAGAGACATAAGAAGCCATAGAAACACAAGAGCTCGCATGAAAAAATGCATGGACGTGAAGGAAGCTAGAGTAGTATGCCAGGACAGAAAAGTGTGGCGACAAATAGTTTGTAAACAGAGTGACAGTAGAATGAATGACGCCTGAAACAAAGACCTTGGATACTAATGGGCCCAAGTGGAGAACCATACATAAAAATTTTGTGAGGCTCTTCACTTGGGGTGATCGCTAGAGAGATTGATCAGCAACCTGGGTCGGAGCAGTGTTGCGGAATAAACGTGTCATTTAAATAAATAACACGAGAATTCCAGATCTAAAATATCTATACCTAACACTTATATACCTATCTACCTCATACCTATATACCTACCTACCCTATACCTATATACCCATATACACACTACTATTTTCCAACCGAGCAAGTCACGCCTACCCCGAAAGGGAAATGGCTTAATGGCATAATAAAAATAATAATAATAAGCATTATTATAGAAACAGACGTATTTTCATTGATTTCTTTTTATAATTCAAAAAAATGCGCATTCTATAATAAAAACAATTATTATACATTATATTGCAGCTTGTGTCGTTTTTCCATAAATGTAATTTGCTTATCCTCAATTTTATTTTTTAAGATTTGAACCAAAAATACGTATACCAGCGTAAAGTGGTTCAAAGAAAATGTGTAGATATAATTTAGGCGACAAATTTTGATATATAAAATGTCACTGTAGATTGTGTCGTTTTTCCGAAAGGTTATTTTTTATATATATTTTGAATGGATTTTTGTAACAAAGTTTATAAAGAATTCATAGATCTTTTTTGGTTGAACAACTTTTGTCTTTTTTGTTTTCGTCTCTTGTGTTGTTTTCACACAAATTTATATCTTTATTTTTAATGCTATTTTGCACGTTTGAAACAAAAACTACGCTTCCCATCATTTCCATCAATTTGTTTCATAGCTTGTGTCTTTGTCGAAAAATGTAATTCTTTTAATTTTTATTTAATTTTTCACGATTGTCAACTGCAGTTATTTAAGCAATACAAATATTTATACGTTCATTCGATTGAAATGAAAAAATCGTTGAAAAGCAAACGAATGCATTGATTGACGTAAACAGACTTGTTAACTATATTTCGAATGTAACTGAAAAAACGTAACTTGTTACTAATTCGTTGTATATTTACTAAACTAACTTCTTTACCAAGATAGTTAACATAAAAGTAAATAGTTACAATAACCAATTAAAAGAACCTTGTTATTTCTCATCACTATAATTTGTGGATTACAAATAATAATTCCTATTTGAAATTCTCGCGAGCACTTTAAATTAAAGTTTAAACGTGCTGCATATTCGTGATCTTGAATTGCGTTAATCATAGGACTGATTCTGAAATACGGACAAATTTTCCGAGATCCGCATTCTGTTTTGCATCGCGAGCTTTATAAAAACAAATCCTTTCTTTTCTGTTACAGAAATAAGTTTAGAGTCTGTGCCTCATATAGAATCAATTGACCTAAACCATTCTCCGGCCAGGTCTTCTTCTCCTCCCGAGAGGTCGAGGTCGAGGTCCAGGTCTCCTTCTGCCAGGCATTCTCCTGCCAGGCGTCCTCCTGCCGAACTTCCTCCAGACATACCTTGTTCTTCTGTCAGGCCACCTTCTCCTGCGAGGTCCAGGCCCGGGGATCTTCCTGTCGTCGATCCTTCCATCAGACTTGTACCACCTACTAGGCTACCTTCTTCTGAGAAAGCTGGATATGAACTTAAAGATATTGAATTTATCCGGCTTGTTCCCTTCAAAAATCCGCGCCGGATCTTCGAATTTCGAAGATGCACTTTTCCTGCGAATAGACGATTGAGAATGAAAATAACAAAAACCTCCTTTGTGCCTATACCAACCCAAGAACAAATTGTTATATCGACTTGCAATGGTGACGTCTTTGCAATATTGGAGACTACTTACGTTCTTGCGGGAATATATATTAATCACCATGGACATTATAAACGGGCAAAAATAAACATTATAAACGGCCGTATCACCACATTGACCCCTGGAGAAATCAATGAAATTCCAGTAGGTTCTCGTCACCCAATCCAAAGCCATTTTATCATAAAACATTCATGAGTTTTTTTTAACATTTTGAAATATTACTTTAAATATTAAAAATATTATGGATTGCCGTCAATGAAGAACCAAAAATTCAAACAGGTCAATGAATTTGTTAATTAAAGAGTATGTTCTCTTCTTGCGTGAACTTCGAATTATACTGAAACATTTGGATTTATCCAAGATAATAAGGAATTTAATTTAGATTTATTTCGGGGAAACCAGAATGTGTTTGTTGTGAAAAATGAAAATCGATAAGTGTCCCGTTTTGTAAGAAATTCGTCCGAATTAAAAGACTTATTGTTTCTTTAGCATATATAAAATAAAATAAAAATCTTTTTTATCATTATTATTATTATTATACCATTAGTAGCTGATCAATCTCTCTAATATCAATAATACTTTATAATACTTTTTTTGAATTATCTCAATGAAAAGACGTATATCACAGCATAATTTAGTAAACTTTCAAAATTTTAGATGACTTTCTTTATGAATTATAATCAACATAGTACGCAAAATGGTATGTCAAGCACCTGTACCAATATTTTAAATTGCGTTAATCGTGTCACTGATTCTGAAATTCAGATAATTTTTCCAAAATCCTATATCATCCACAATCCTTTAATACGCATCACAAATCCATTCCTTGATCCATTAGTTTCATATTTTCGTCCTCTGTTAAGTTACCCTCAATTAAAAATTATAGTTCAGGGAGTTCGAAATTCTTTTCCTGTTTCAAATTCTCAATATCTAAAATGTTCAATTGCAGTTACTTAAGAATAACAAATTTTTTAGTATAAATAAGGAAGTTTTTATCCGCTGGTTAGCTAAAAATGAAAAAAATAGTCGAAAAGGAATAGAACGTATTGATTGTGCAGTGAATGTTACTGAAAAAATGTATCTAGTTACCAACTCGTTACTTATTTAAAAAAATAACTTTTACACTATCGACAACAAAAAAAGTAAATAGTCACAGTTACTAGTTGAAAGAAACTAGATATTTCTCATCGCTATAATTTAGGTTCGAACTTCCAAAATATTTGAGATTTTAAATTGCGTTAATCGCCTAACTTATTTTGAAATCCGGACCAATTTTACGAAGTCCGAATTCTCTTTTGCTTCACGGAGTTAATAAAAATGTTATTTTCTCTTTCCTGTTGCCGAAATAAGTTACAAGTCTTTTCCTTATAGAGAACCTACTGACCAAAATAATTCTCCGGCCAGATCTCCTTGTCGTCCTGCAAGGTCGAGGTCTCCTCCTGGCAGGCATCCTCCTGCCAGGCATCCTACTGCCAGGCATCTGCCTGCCAGGCATCCTACTGCCAGGCATCTTCCTGTCAGGCATCCTACTGCCAGGCATCCTAATGCCAGGCATCCTAATGCCAGGCATCCTACTGCCAGGCATCCTCCTGCCAAATTTTCTCCTGACAGACCTTGTTCTCCTGTCAGGTCTCCTTCTTCTGCAAGGTTCAGGCCCGTGACTCCTCCTGCCAGCCATCCTTCTACCAGGTGCATAGCTCCACCTACTATGCTTCCTTCTTCTGATAAACATGGATATAGACTTGAAGATATTAAATTTATTCGGTTCATTCCCCATAAAAAATAAATTGTTTAAATCTCTTCAAAATGTCTCGGAACATTTTGAAATATCCTAAAATATTTCCGTCTTTGAAATCTCTTCAAACTTTTGAAATAAATAACAAATTTCTGGCAATCGTTTAACATTTCCTAAAATATTTCAATCCTTCGATATATTTTGAAATCCCTTAACAATGTTTGAAACTCTTGAAAATGCCTAGGAATCTTTTACAATACCCTAAAATATGGCAAATTTCTCGAAATCCCAATCAGTTACTGAAATAAATTAAAAATTATTTGTAATCTTTTGAAATAACCAAAAATATTTAAAATTCTTTGATCATTTTATCAACTGGTCCTCAAAACCAATTCAATAAAAACTTTAAAAAATTCAAAAAATCCATTGAATTAAGTAGAATTGAGTGAATTTTTAAGAATTTAAGTAAATTAAAAAAATTGAAAAGAGTTCCACAGAATTAAAAGAGTTCAGGATAAATTATTAATCTATCCGGAAATTTTGTGAAATAATTGAAATCTTTCTGAAATGTTTAAAAATAGTTTCAAATATTTTTGACATATTAAGTAATATTTGTGAAATTATTAAAATCTTAGGGAGTTCATTAAAATCTTTGTGAAGTGTTTTAAATCGATTTGCAATATTTTAAATCTTCAGGAAATCATTGAAACTTTTGTGAAATATTTTAAATATATCCGAAATCTTTGCAAAATATTTGTATTTATTTATTTTAAAATTTATTTATATAGTCTTTCATAGCATTTTTTTATAACTTCATAAATAGTATCGTCATGAAGTATCATCTGGTCGATAAAAACGATCAATTTTGAGGCAAAAATAGAAGAATTGAGTTTTCCGCTAAAAAAATTAATTTAAAAAAAAAACAAAAAATTTCAAAAAGAAACGAAATTTTTAACAAAATAGTTTAGGCTTCAAACAATAAAATGAATTTATATCAAAGTAGTTCAACCTTCAACAAAGAAGTTCAATTTTCAACTAAAAAAGATTAGTTCTTAAAGAAAATATTAATAGTTCAATTGTCAACTCGAAACGATAATATTACAATTACAAATAGGCTAATCAAATTTTTAACAGCCCGTAAGAGATTTTAAGAAATATAGGGGAATTGAAGAGTAAATAAGATCTTAAATGTGTTTCTTTCGTGAACATTGGCTGAGTACCAGCCATTGATCGACTACAATTTGTGTTGGTTGATGAACAAATTTTGAAGAGTTAAATTTGCAAATTTTGTAAATTTAGTATATGAGAATAATTGAGCAAGAGATTTTGGAATTGATGTTCAAAACTTTATGGTAATGGGAATAGTGAACAAATGTTGATTCTTTCCTGGTTCCTCTATCATTTGGTAAACAATTTTAGTGTCTCTTAAATTCAACGCGCAGGGTAGTATGCAGGCAGCAGAGCATTGATAAGTAATATTATTTGTTATAAACAAATTATAATAAGGTTCAATGCTTTTACGATGATTCATTATAATAAAAGAAGTTTTTGGTGTTTTCAATCGTGAGCAAAACTACGAATCTTGCTGACGTTTCGTGAACATGTCAGTTCACTTCTTCAGCACTAACCTGAAACTGAAGTTTCAGGTTATGTTGTTTTCATATATACTCTCTACGATGCCTGTGATTGGCTAGAGCACCCTACGGTGGATACTGGTCGAACTTGATTGGCTAATCAATGCTTTTTTAAAAAACCCGGGAGGACGAAAAGCCAATTTGGATTCGTATTATATCCATTCTCCCTATTGATGTTGGTAGGGTGTTTTAAAATTTTGATAGCTTCTCTATGTTTTCTTGGGAAAATATTGTATTTTTTTGCGATGATGGTTTTTGTTTCAAATAAAATGCTATGTCCTGTTTCGATATGATGCTTAGCTAGTGCTGATTGCGTGAAATGTTTTAGTCCAATTTTTCTCTTATGTTACTTTAATCGTTGGCTCACCGCGCTCCCGGTTTCTCAAATATGGACTTTGCCACGAGAGCAAGAGATTTTATATACACCCGGATAACTGAGAGGTGCCTTTTTATCTTTAGGGTTCTTTAGAAGTTGTCCTTTTTCGCAGGTGGTTTAAATATGGCTTGGATGTTGTGTTTGTTGAGAATTCTTCCTATTTGTTCTGTGATACCTTGGACGTAAGGTAGGGTGGTGGTCATTTTCTCTCTCTTTCATTATTCGGTTGTGTTAACTTATTTTTTGAGTGTATTTTCTTATTGCTTCATCAATTTTGTTGTTTGTGTAATCATTCGGTATTAGCTGGTGGTGGGATGAGGCATGTTGGTATCTGTTTGCATAGGTGGGTTTTCTGTGAACTTCATGTCCTCATGTGTCATCAGATCTTTTCTAAACTAGTATGTCCAAGAAAGGCAATTTTCTATTTGGTTCAATTTCAAAGGTGAACTGGATACTCGGGTGTAATAGATTGATGAAATCGGAAAACTTGTGTAGTTCATCTAGTCCATGTCTCCAGATGACAAAAGTGACTTCAACGTAACGGCACAAAAATTCCAGTTTAAGCTTGGATTGGTTCAAGATTTTAGTTTCTTGATGTTCCATAACGATGTTGGTCATGAAGATGTCAACTCGATTGGCCAATCAAGTTCGACCAGTCTCCACGGTGGGGCGTTCTGGCCAATCACAGGCATCGTGGAGAGTATATATAAGAACAGCATACCCTGAAACTTCAGTCTCTGGTTAGCCCTGAAGAAGTTAACTGCAATGTTCAAAAAACCTCAGCAAGATTCGTAGTTTCGCACACAATTGAAAACCGAAACACCTTCTTTTATTATGATGAATCATCATGGAAGCCTGAAATGTATTATTAAACAACTGTAATGGGAAAGTTTACTTACTAAAACTAACACTTGTAGTAAGCTCAGGTTTTCTCAAGCTAAGCTACTATCTTCTTTAGCTTTTTTGAAACGATGCAGGGACAACAACTTCGTCCAAAAATTCTTACAATTGAGAAACCATTTGGGAACATCTAAATTCAAGTCGATTCTACATAAAACCAGTTTTCTTCTCTTGAGAGAAAGAATACAACATACCAAATTGGCCTTTCACACTACCTCCAAGAAACTATCAAAATTTAACTTTTTCATATCAAACACTCTCAGATTTGACATTTGGTCCACATTGAATCACATATAATTTGACCAATCCCAAGGAATTAAAGATCTTGCCACTCAGAAACAAAAAATAATATTTGACAAATTACATCTAGTAAAGCACACACCACTAACTAACACGGTAAAACACATCTCTAACCACCATCTCAGCAATGCAATGATTTCAACAAGGAATCCCGAAAGAGGAAAGCATCAGTAATTTAGAATCCGCGATACTTCCCACCCGAAACCTTTCCACCCAAAAAAGCTAATAATATTACCCGCAGATAAAGGCAACACAATACTAATAATGAACAAAGAAGACTCTAACAACAAAATAATGGACCTTCTAACTGACGATGCAAAATTAAAACTGAAAAAGACCCTACAAAAACAATAGTCAGAAAAACAAAAACCCTTCGAAAAGACTCTAAACTTGATATCAAAAAAAGTACGCTTCCCATCAAAAATTATTTATGGCAAATTTGTAGCTTTATGTTCGGTGAGCAACTTTTCTCTATTAATTTCTTTCATAGAATGAAAAATTTGATTTTTTGAATTTTTATTTTATTTTTCACGATTGAAGCAAAAACTACGCATCCTACCAAAAAGTGGTTTTTAACAAATTTGTAGACCTTTTTTGGACGCGCAAGTTTTGTATCTTCATATTTTTCAAACCGTGGGTCGTTTTTCCAAAAATTCAATTCTTTTATTGTTAATGTTATTTTTCAGGATTAAAACAAAAATTGCACATCCTATCCAAAAATTATTGATGACAAATTTGTAGTTCTTGCATTTTTTCAATGCACAACTTTTGTCAATTCATCTTTTATACCAAAAAGTTTGCCATTTTAATTCCCTTTCATTTTCCTCTTTTCCGGTGCTTAATACTTTTTTGAATTATCGCAGTAAAAAACTTACATCAGAGCACAATTTAGTAAAGGTTCAAAATTTAAGACGACTCTCTTTAGAAATTATGAATCAAAAAAATACGTCACGCCGCATGTTCTGTCAGACGACATTTAGCAACGTGTAAAATTCATACCCACTGCAAATACAATCCTTGATTCCTTATTTCAGATTTTTTTTTGTTTCTGGAGATCTCATTGTTTAAAATTGTCAACTGCAGTTATTTGAGCAATACAAATATGTATACGTTCATTCGATGAAAATGAAAAAATCGTTGAAAAGCAAACGAATGCATTGATTGACATAAACAGACTTGTTAACTATATTTTGAATGTAACTGAAAAAACGTAACTAGTTACTAATTCGTTGCATATTCAGAAAAATAACTTCTTCACCAAGATAGTTAACATCGAAGTAAATAGTTACAATAACCATTTAAAAGAACCTTGTCATTTCTCATCACTATAATTTGTGGATGACAAATAATAATTCCTATTTGAAATTCTCGCGAGGATTTTAAATTGCAGTTCAAATGTTCAGAATATTCATGATCTTGAATTGCGTTGATCGTAGGACTGATTCTGAAATTCGGACAAATTTTCCGAGATCCACATCCTGTTTTGCATCACACACTTTATCAAAATGTATTCTCTCTTTTTTGTTGCAGATCTAAGCTTCGAGACTTCACCTAAAAGAGAACCTGTTGACCTAAATCATTCTCCGGTCAGGTCTCCTTCTCCTCCTGCAAGGTCCAGGTCCAGGTCTCCTTCTGTAAGGCATCCACCTGATGAATTTCCTTCTGCGACACCTAATTCTCAGGACGAGTGTTTTCCTCCAGCGATGTCCAGGTCCAGGTCTCCTTTTGTCTGGAATCCTCCTACCACGTTTCCTCCTGCCAGACCGTATTCTCCTGATAGGTCTCCTCTTGCCAGGAATACTTCTGCCAGGTTCATGGTTCCACCTACCAGGCTTCCTTCTTCGAACAAACGTGGATATGGTCTTGAAGATATTGAATTTATTCGACTTATTCCCCACAAGAATCCGCGCCGGATATTTGAATTTCGAAGATACACTTTTCCGGGCAACAAAAGAATGAAGTTGAGAATAACAAATAATGTCTTTAAGCCTATAACAACCCAAGAACAAATTGTTATATCGACTTCCGATGGTGACGTCTTTGCAATATTGGAGACTACTTGCGCTCTTGCTGGAATTTATATCATTCAGAAAAACATTAAAAAACGGGTAAAAATTAACATAGAAAGCGGCACCATTACAGCGTTGTCCTCAGCAGAAATCTACGAAACTCCAGTTGGTACTAACCACCCAATCCTACGAAATTTTCGAATAAAACGGGGGGTAAAACTCGCGTAAACTGCAATCCTTCAGACAACTGATTCAATTCAAAAATGTAAAACTATAATATAATATTGTTTGTAATAAAAATTTGGATTAAAATGTGGCAAGTAACTAGTAATTAAATATAATAATGAAAAATAAATCTATTATGGTTCTCAAGGATTGAATCGTTCGTCACTTCCCCAGCAAGTCTGTTTTAGATGCAAACAAAAACTAGGTGATAATTCGAAATTATTAATTAAAAGTGGCGACATTCCCGTACAGAATTTTTTTCTCTGAAGCATTTTAAATTTGATCAGTGCGTATTTTTTGTTCAAATCGTAAAAAATAAGATTGAAAATAAACGAATTAATTTTTTGGAAAAATGACACAAAGTGCAATAAAATGCTGATTAACAAAAAGTTTTTTTATAGGGGGCGCACTTTTTTTTATTATAAGAACAAGACAATGAAAATACGGTTGTCGGAAAATACAATTTTAGACTTTTGAAAAAACTTTATCACGATTAAAATAAAAACTATTTACGATTTAAACAAAGACTACGCGTTTTATAAAAAAAAATGATTAATAACAAATTTATAGATTCTTTTTTGTGTTAAACTTTTATCTATTGTTTTTTTTCGTGTCTCGCATAGTTTGATCACAAAATGGAATTTTTTATTTTTCGTAATTGTTTGTGCGGTCAAAATTTGAATTTTTGATTTTTCAAGAAAATTCAAAAACTTGTTATGATAATTATACGAACAGCCGTGCATAGCATTTTTCAATCTTGAAAAAAAATGTTCTAAAAAATTTTGAAAATGCTCTAACTTTTTGAATTTTCATCCAAAGTCTTCGTAAAAATAGTTTTTTTTTCTGACTCAGGGCGTCTCAAAACACGGAGATTTGATGATAAGCGGCTAAGTCAAATTTCACATAAAATTTATACCTTCTCATTAGGATGCGAATGTAAAATACAGTTCAATTTTCAACGAAAGAAATGAATTTTCAACTAAAAAGATACATTTCTGAACAAAAATGGAACAGTTCAATTTTCAGTTGAAAAAAGTAAATTTCAAATCAAACAAAATAGAATTTCCAACAAAATAGTTAAATTTATAACCAAGGTAATGAATTTATAAAAAAAAATAATATTCTATCAAAAAGACGAATTTTCAGGTAAAAAAAATTAATTTGCAATAAAGGAAAACGAGTGTTAAACAAAATATAGTTTAATTTGCAACCAAAAATGGTATAGTTGAAAAATCAATTAAAAAAAGAAAAAAAGAATTATCAACAAAATCGGTAAATTTTCAACCAGTTCCAAACAAGGAGAATTATATTTTACCTAAAAAGACGAATTTTTCAGAAAAAACATGAAATTCTAACCATACTGTTGAATTTTCAACTGAAAAAGATCAGTTTTAAACCAAAACATGGAATATTTTAATTTCCAGTTGAATAAAATAATTTCTAACAAAAAAAAAACTAGTTTTTACAAAAACAGTTGAATTATCAACAAAAACTAAATCAATTTTCAACCAAAAAATTAAATTTTCTGACCAGAAGACCAATCTTTTAGAAGACAGTTGAATTTTCACCTCGAAAAGAGCAATTTTCAACAAAAAGTTTATGTTCAGCCAACAGAGATGAATCTTTAATTAAGGAAGAGATAAAGTTTCGACCAAAAAAGATTACTTCAAAATAGATGAATTTTTAAGAAAAGGATTGAACTTTCATCAAAATAGTTGAATTTTTTACCAAATGGCTGAGTCTTTAGTCAAGAAGATAATTTTTTACCAAATACGAATTTTCAACAGAAAACATGAATTTTCAAACCGAATAGTTGAATTTGTGACAAAAAAAATATTTTTTCTACCAGAAATGGAGTAGTCGAATTTTCAAAAAAAAAAATAATAATAATTTGCAACCAAAACAGATCATTTTCAACCAGGCGAAGGATAATTTTGTTTAGCAAATCTTTCACCTGGAATCTATGTAAACTTTATACTTTAGAAAACTAATCTTCTGGGTTAAAAAATCATATTTTGGGATGAGCTCTTTTTTTGAAAATTACTTTTTTTAACGATTCTTCATTTCAGTTAAAAATTCATCTCTTATGTTGAAAATTGAAATATGCCACCATTTTTGGTTTGAAGCTAATACTTTTTTTGAAAATTGATCTTTTCTATTTGAAAATTCATGTTAAAAAGGAAAATTGTTGAGCCTAAACTAATCTGGTTTGGTTGGGGTTTCAACAATTTTATAGCAAATTAAACTATTTGATTGAAAGAATCCTTTTTTTAAAATTCCTATATTTGTGGTTTAAATTTAACTCTTGGGTTAAGGGGAAGAAGAAATCTAACTTTTTGATAGAAAATTAACTTTTTTGTTGAAAAATTATATTTTCGGGTCTAAAATTAAATTGTTTTGTTGAAAATTAATGTATTTTGTTAAAAATTCGTATTTTCTGTTAGAACATCAATCTTCTTGCTGGAAAATTCATCTTTTTGGTTATCAATTTAACTATTTCAATTCAAATCAATTAAATTCAATTCAAGTTTGTTAACACCCAACAGTTTATAGAACCAATTACAGAGGTTATATTTGCCATTATAATAATCCAGTTACTAAAATTAATTAAAAATCGAAATGAAAAATTTCGTCTCATCTCAATGCACATATCATGCAACGGAGAGTGATAGACGTTTTTTGGTTTTCTTGTTTATGTAAAATACATTATAAGATCTGGGCTCATGCGAAGGCACCTGAAATAGTATTTGACTTAAAATATATCCTTAAATATACACTATCAAAGAAACTGACAAAATCTTCAACAATTTCTTTCACATTTGATATTTCTAAAACCTTTACATACCATCAACCTAGGGATTCTGGTTTAATTTTTAAGTGCTAAAGTAATGTCAGTAAATCTGAGTCAGATTCACTGACTTCATTTCGCAACAGTCAATTTTGGCGATTTTGAATAAAGTGTAAAATAATCACCTTTTCCAAAACTAAAAGTTATTCTTTCTTTGGAAATTAAACTTATTTGAGTTCCCTGACTGTAAGCAATCGCATATAATTATTAGAGTGGGCTGATGGCCATCTATATTTACCAATACATCAGCAGTGGTCTGAACGTAATAATTTACATTAGCGAGTACTAGGTATAAACACCTTTGCTTTTTATTTAGTGTCCTGTTATATTGTGTCAAATTCATTGACTGAGCTAGGTGAGAATTGATTTAGGGAAGCTTTTTAAAATTGGAATCTGCCGCCTCAATTAACATGATAAACTTATTCGTATCTAATCCAGGTAGAATGTTTACTACTATGCCTACAAGCGAGAAACATTGGTTAGAGACTTTAGAAGCACTTCTAAAGCACTTCTTGGAACACTTCTGCCTCTATCTCTTGCACTACGAAATTCTCCTGGATACCTGTGCGGCGACACTAATCATCGCCAGCTTAACGTCACTCATGTATTTTATATGGATGACCTGAATATCTATGCTTCTGGTACTAGCAAACTTCAGAGCGCTTCAAATATCGTCAAGAAGTACACAAGATAGATAAGTATGGACTTTGGATTGGACAAATGTGACCGAGTTAGCCACCGTCTTAGCAACACTACCTTTACACACCATTGGTCGAGAGGGCTCGAGCGATGGACACTAAGAAAATTGACAGCGCCTAACAGTAGCATCAAGGACAACATCCCAATGATCACAAACCTTATCAGGAATAGTAAACCTTTTCTAATTAGGAAACACATTTAAGATTTTGACTAAAATAAATAAGGTAAACTTGATAATAGTATTAACAAGAAGTACGAATTATTCATTTTGGAATTGTCATTTAAAGAAGGCCAGAATATTTAGAAGAAGAAACTAATAATAGGCTTCAAAAGTGTTATTTACCTATTAGGCAAGCAGCCAGGTTTTCAACAACATGTATGGGAGATTTCACGAAAGCGACCACTATCACCTCCACCAAAACCACCATCACCACCACCACTTCCATCAGCACAGCCAATACCATCAGCACCATGACCGCATCCACCACCACCAGCTCCTTGCCGAGGCATCAGATAGACTCATGCAAGAAAGCAGAAAATCTTCACGTCAACTTCAATGAGTATGATAAAAAAAACTACCATGATTTTCTTCCTCTTAAGTTGCCTGCCTCTCAAAAAGGACGAAAAGTATTAGTGGTAATGAACAAAATGATAATAGTAGTAGTGGTAGTAGTTTAGTAGTGACGAAACTATGAGAAGTCTTAAAGCCAAAGGAATGTGGATCTTTCAGTAAGAATGCTGAATATCATGACGTGTTCGAGTATTTTACTGATAAGAGAACAAAGGAGGAGGTATAGGATGCAGAATACGAGAAGCCGGATTATATAAATGAGAAAGATGGAAATCAAGTTGCAGATGAGAAGGAGGAGGTTCCAGAAAAATTGGAAGAGGCGCATGAACATGATGATGATAATCATGACCTTGATGATGTTTATTCTAATAGAGAAGAGAAGGAGAAAGAAGAGGATTCAAATGGATCTAGTGAACTAATGTTTAAGTTGCTGTATAATGCTCCATACAGATCCAAACTTGGTGACAGAACTTTGGGTCCATCTATGTAAGAAGTTCGAAAGCACAAACCTAATTGTTAAAAAATTTGTTTGAAAATAAGAAATTTCTTTCCACTTTCAACTTTATTGCTTAATCATTCCCTAAGTTGCATGGAATTTTTTCTGCGCAAAAGATACTTTAATACCCTTACAATTTAGTTTATTACGGTTCAACTGATTGTTCAACAAACATTTTTGTTGGTTCTGTTAGTAATAAATCCAGAAGATATGAAATATTCGAATATCAAGAATGTTTTCCTCTCCACTTAATTGTAAATAATCTATAAAAGCAGCCGCTTCTGACGAAATTCTTCCTCTCCACCATTAGTCTTGAGTTCTCTATCGTTATCTCTACTCGTATCTAGGAACAATGAAGCTCAGCATTCTACTCTTTGCCTGCATGGCTTTGAATAATTTTTCAAGTAAGTTCACCGAACTTAATATCAAAAATTGTTCTTAATACTGATCTTTAACTTTACTTCTAAATATACAATGTAAAATATATCATTTAAACTTTGCAAACAATATTTTCATTAAGTGTCGCGTTTAAGATCAAAATCTTGTAACATATTGAAATTAAAAAAAGGTGATTAATGCAATATTTTATCAATAAATATTATTCCTAACTCTGACTTCTAAATAAACCATATAAAATTAACGAATGATATTTTCATTTAAAAAAATTTTTAATTAATATTTTAATGTTGTGCCACGTTATAACCTTGAAAACTTGTAACATATGGAAATTAAAAAATGGAGAATAACGGAATTTTATTAATCTTGATCTTAAAATTGACTTCTAAGTGTACAATATAAAATTTACAAATTTGACTTTGAACATTTGTAAAAATTGATACTTCCATTTAGTGTCGCGTTTACAGATTCAAATCTTGTTTCATATGGAAGAAAAATTTCATTTTTCGATCAAACGATGCAAGATACGGAAAAAGATAATAAGACAAAAATTGTGCACCCAAAAAAGATCTAAAAATTTCTTATCAATCACTTTTTTATAGGATACGTAGGTTTTGTTTTATTCATACGATTAAAACAAAAACTACGCTTCGCATCGAAAATTATTTATGGCAAATTTGTAGCTCTATGTTGGGCAAGAAACTTTTTTCTATTAATTTGTTTCATAGCTTGTGTCTTTGTCGAAAAATTCAATTCTTTTAATTTTTATTTTCTTTTTAGGATTGATGCAAAAACTACGCATCCTATCAAAAAGTGGTTCTGAAAAAATTTTTAGACCTTTTTTGAATGCCAAATTTTTGTATCTTCATATTTTCTTGAACCTTGCGTCGTTTTTCCTAAAATTCAATTTTTTTATTGTTAATGTTATTTTTCACGATTACAAAAAATTGCACATCCTATCGAAAAATGATTCATGACAAATTTCCAGTTCTTTATTTGGTGAAAAAATTCTTTTCTATTTATTATTTTCGTAGCTCGTGTCGCTTGTCCAAAAATTTGATTGTTTTATTTGAATTGTTGTTTCTTACGAATTTGAACAAAAACTACGCGTCCTGCGAGGCGTCCTGTCAATAAGTGATTATAAACAATTTTTTTGTTTGAATGCATAATTTTTGTCAATTCATCTTTTATCGTATCTTGCTCAAAATTCATAGCAAACTTATTATTTTTGATACATCAAAAAATCTACATTTTGTTTTATGTTTCGAAATTTTCGAAAAATTTAAATTTTTTGAATCCTTTTGACATTTAAATTATTCCCGAATTACCAAAAAGTTTGCCATTTTAATTCTCATTCATTTTCCACTTTTTCGGTGCATAATACGTTTTTTCAATTATCGCAGTAAAAAACTTATATCAGAGCACAATTTAGTAAACGTTCGAAATTTAAGACGACTTTCTTTAGAAATTATTAATAAAAAAAATACGTCACGCCGCATGTTCTGTCAGACGATCTTCAGCAACGTGTCAAATTCTCACTCACTGCAAATACAATCCTTGATAGCTTATTTGAAAAATTTTTTGTTTTCGGAGATCTCATGGTCTGAAATTGTTAACTGCAGTTATTTGGGCATTACAAATATTTATACGTTCATTCAAAGAAAATCAAAAAATCGTTGAGAGGCAAAGAATGTAACATAAAGTAAATAGTTACAATAAACATTTTAAAGAAGCTTGTTATTTCTCATCACCCTAATTTTTGGATGACAAATAATCATTCCTATTTGAAATCCTCGCTAGTGTTTCAAATTGAAGTTCAGAGTTCAGAATATATATGATCTTGAATTGCGTTAATCGTAGGACAAATTCTGAAATTCGGACAAATTTTCCGAGATCCGGATTCTGTTTTGCATCGCGGACTTTATAAAAACGTAATCCTCTCTTTTCTGTTGCAGAAATAAGTTTAGAGTCTGTGCCTAATAGAGTATCAATTGATCTAAACCATTCTCCGGCCAGGTCTTCTTCTCCTCCCGCGAGGTCAAGGTCCAGGTCTCCTTCTGCCAGGCATCCTCCTGCCAGGCATCCTCCTGCCAGACATCCTCCTGCCAGGCATTTTGCTGCCGAACTTCCTCCAGACATACCTTGTTCTTCTGTGAGGCCAGCTTCTCCTGCGAGGTCCAGGCCCGGGGTTCTTCCTGTCTTCGATCCTCCCATCAGATTTGTAACACCTACCAGGCTTCCTTCTTCTAACAAACGTGGATATGGACTTGAACATATGAAATTTATTCAGCTTACGTCCCGCAAGAATCCGCGCCGGATCTTCGAATTTCGAAGATACACTTTTCCTGCGGATAGACGATTGAGAATGAAAATAACAAAAACCTCCTGCGTGCCTATAACAACCCAAGAACAAATTGTTATATCGACTTTCAATGGTGACATCTTTGCCATATTAGAGACTACTTACGTTCTTGCGGGAATATATATTAATCGCAAGGGAAATGATAAACGGGCGAAAATAAACATGGTAAACGGCGTTATTACCATATTGACCTCTGAAGAGATCAACGAAATTCCAGTAGGAGCTTCTCGCCCAATCCAACGAAATTTTATCATAAAACATTAATGAGTTTTTTTCAACATTTAAAAATATGAGTTCAAATATTGGAAATATTACGGCTTTCCGTCAATGGAGAAACAAAAATGCAAATAGGTCAATGAATTTGTTAATGAAAGAGTATGTTCTCTTCTTGCGTGAACTTCGAATTATACTGAAACAAAATTGAACCACAATTGATTCATATTGAGAAATACGAATATTAAAAGGAATTATGAATTGTTTTTTTGTTACGACATTGATCATTACATCGAACATAGTTGAAGTTCAAAATGAATTTGTAAAAAAATGATGCAAAAAATTTAAAACCCCAGTTTTTGTGTGCTTAAGAAGACATTTTATGGGGAAAAATGATTATAACGTTATAATGATTTAGTTGTTTACATTTTGCAATACGAAATACCGCCAAACAGTAGGATGGATCTGGTATCTACTGTTCAAAATAGTCTGCAGGCCCCAATGCAGAACGGTTTTGGAAGTCTTTTTAGGAAAGATCACAGTTATATTTTAGAGAAAATTGAGAAAGCCGAGTAATAAGTTTATATGTTCTTATAATTATTCCATTTCAACGCAAAGTGTGGCAAAACAGCAATTTCGCATATTTGATTTTTTTTCAAATGAATAAATAAGCTCACTATGTGTCATACATTTTTAATGCTGATATACTTTCAGAACATGAATGATAATTAATTTAATGTTGAAGTTAATTTGTATAAACGATTGATATACACAAATGCTCAACAATGTCATTTGCGATTATAAAAATAAATCATTTCAATTCCTAATGACACATTTTTTTACAAAATACTTATTTTGGGCTTTTGCTTGCTGAAAGCTTTGTGTTTACAATAACAACTGCTAATAATGAATTTAATATTGATTGCTGAAGTGATAAAATACATCCAACATTTTACATTCGATCACTTATGATAGCGAGGTTTATATAAGTGTATTTAATAATTTTGCAAAAAAATAAATCAACAATAAACAATTATTTGTATAATTTCAACTGTTCTTTTAGTATTAATGATTTCCGAATGCAAATCTTTCAAGATCAGGCATAATTTTGTTTCTTTTAATCTTATCACAAGCAAGTTCTAATGATTACACGGCCACACAAAGGTCGATTGTGAGGTCAAAGTCGGACCTTTCACTATTGGGTTTCGACATAACCTCAAGAAATCGTATTTTTGAGTATATGATGGCGAAACATGGTTTTATCATGGATTTCAAGCAGCTGAATTCGTATAAAGTATTTTGCATGAATGTACTCTCTGAATCAAAATCAGTCGTTTCTCATTTATTCCTCATTAGAACACTTTTCACTGATGAATCAGTGGAATTTCTAGCCGTTAATTAGATAATGCCTAAGCATTACCAAAGGGCTTCTTATTTATAAATTAACAAGATTAAACGTTGTATCAAATTATGAGATTAAATATTTTTAAATTAGTTTTTGTTTTTATAGGCCACTCTGAAATATTTATTTTGACAATTTGAGAGCCAAGAAGAAACTTTTCATGCCCAAAGCGGGTGAATTGGAAAAAATAATTTTTTCTACAAAATCAGGCTGCAAGCAATTTGCAACTTCAAGTTACTAATTTTTCAATATATTTTGTAACTTTCTCATAATATTTTTCCTTAAGTAATAACAATAACAATTAAGAGTTTCTGATACAATTTCTGGTTGGATTATTACTCTTCATCAAAGTAAAATGCCTTATTAAATTTTCTTTCATAATATTTGTTACTCAATTAATCAATCATCTTCTTAAAACTTGCCATATACTTTCGGAATAATTTCGACGACGTTAGTTTTTTCCTTGTACTGATTGATGATATATGATTATTTCACAACGATAAGCTCGAGGTTTATATAATTCATGAGATAAGAAATATAGTATACATTATATGTCATAATGAAACACCAGAATAATTATTATTTAACGAATTCTTAATTGACACAGTAATCAATTTTTTCTCAGTTCGAAAAAATGAGGATCCTTTTTACTCTGGTCAAGTCATTAACGATTATCTTTACTTCTATTGGTAAATATAATAATATGATAATATATCTATATTTCTACAAATTTTGTTAAGGGTTTCGCAAGTTTCAATTTATCCAAAATTATTAGGAATTTAATTTAGATTTATTTTGGTGGAACCATAATCTGTTTGCTGCGAAAAATGGAATTCGATAAGCATCCCGTTTTATAAGGAATTAGTCCGAATTAGAAGACTTATTGGTTCTTTAGCAGATTGAAAATGAAAAAAAAAATGTTTTTTTTCTTTAAATATCAATAATATTGTTGAAATTCTATTTAAAACTCTGTGGTATTACATTGTGCATACGTTTCTTAGGGTCTGTTATCAGAAAATTTATCTGAAGTCTCATCTTCTATTTAACATTTGGCTGTAGTTTTGTCACGCATCAAAGTATTTTCGGACATCCTTTCAAGTTTGAAAATATTTTCAATTTCCTACAATTCGAAAATATCTTTTATAATTATTATTCATAGCTATAAAGATAATAACCGAAAGTGAAGTTCAACAGTACCGAGTTGAAGATTTTGAAAGTCATTTTAAAGTATGTCCCACAAGTTTTTTGTCCGTTCACGCAGATTTTCAATTGCGTTAATCGTGTGACTGATTCTGAAATTCGGACAATTTTTCCAAAATCCGAATTCTGTTTTGCATCACACACTTTATCAAAATGTATCCTCTATTTTTTGCTGCAGACCGAAGCTTAGAGACTTCACCCAAAAGAGAACCTACTGACCTAAATCATTCTCCGGTCAGGTCTCCTTCTCCTCCTGCCAGGTCTAGGTCCAGGTCTCCTTCAGTAAGGCATCGACCTGACGAGTTTCCTCCTGCGACACCTAATTCTCTGGACGAGTCTCCTCCTGCAAGGTCAAGTTCAAGGCCTCCTTTTGCTTGGCAACCTCATACCGCGTTTCCTCCTGCCAGAATGTATTCTCCTGATAGGTCTCCTCTTGCCAGGAATACTTCTGCCAGGTTCATGGTTCCACCTACCAGGCTTCCTTCTTCTAACAAACGTGGATATGGTCTTGAAGATATTGAATTTATTCGGCTTATTCCCCACAAGAATCCGCGCCGGTTATTTCAATTTCGAAGATATACTTTTCCTGGCAATAAAAGATTGAAGTTGAGAATAACAAATAATGTCTTTGAGCCTATAACAACCCAAGAACAAATTGTTATATGGACTTCCGATGGTGAAGTCTTTGCAATATTGGAGACTACTTACGCTCTTGCTGGAATCTATATCATCCAGAAAAACCTTAAAAAACGGGTAAAAATTAACATAGAAAGCGGCACCATTACAGCGTTGTCCTCAGCAGAAATCTACGAAACTCCAGTTGGTACTAACCACCCAATCCTACGAAATTTTCGAATAAAACGGGGGGAAAAACTCGCGTAAACTGCAATCCTTCAGACAACTGATTCAATTCAAA
>CAKNYM010050187.1:75141-117789 GCA_932195095.1 Andricus curvator | reverse complement strand
TGGAAAAGGGGTAAGGTGTGTGACCTTACATTATTTCTGTGACCAATCACAGGGGTGCCTCCCCGCTCCCCATGAGACGTTGGAAAAGGGTTAAGGGGTGTGAACTTACATTATTTCTGTGACCAGTCACAGGGGTGCCTTCCCGCCCCCATAAGACGTTGGAAAAGGGGCAGGGGGTGTGACTTTTCATTATTTCTGTGACTAGTCATAAAGGTGCCTTCCTATCCCCTCATGAGGCGTTGGAAAAGGGGTAAGGGGTGTGAACTTACATTATTTCTGTGAACAGTCACAGGGGTGCCTTCCTGCCCCATTAGGACTTGGAAAAGGGGTAGGGGTTTGACCTTACATTATTTCTGTGCCCCGTAACAGGAGTGCCTTGCCCCCCCCCCCCCCTTCCAAGAGACATGAAGAGAATAAAAAAACAGTTTTGCTTGAAAATGTACACGCAAAGTGACGAATAATTCTAAAATAAAAGTTTTTAAAGATATATATATACCTTTGAACGCATGTGATTATGCTAATTATTTACGGATCTGACAACCAGTGCTTGCCCATCTTTGCGTGCAGTTACAGTGAATGAAGCATTGCAACCTTTCTGTGCAGTGCTAGGATAGAAATACGTACAAAAAAAGTCAAAACCTCAGATTAGTAAAAGCAAATAGAAACTGTTTTATAAAGTGCATACCAGACAGAATTGAAAAGAGTCTGGATCACATCAAAAGAAGGTCCAATCAGAGCGCGGAAATCATAGGAAAGTTTCGAAAGAAATTGAGCTGCGGTGACACAGGGCAAATACATAAAATAATTTGAATACGTTGAAGCTTAAAGGACTACACTTTATAAAATATAACCTAACTTTTAGTTTTATCCGTTTTTTTTAAATTTATTTTTAATAAGGGATGAATGGCAGTTTTGTTAATCTTCGGCTAACTCAAAACGAGTGAAATAAAAAAAAATACATAATTTTCGGGACGACTAGCCAAATGTTGAAAATGGGCTAGTCATCCCGAATTTCGGGACGACTAGCCAAATGTTGAAAATGGGCTAGTCATCCCGAATTTCGGGACGACTAGCCAAATGTTGAAAGTGGGCTAGTCATCCCGAATTTCGGGACGACGAGACACTTCGATTAAACAAACAATTTTGATACAAAGTCATTATTTTTCGGAAAAACTAAAAATTTCTAATAATTATAGGTTGTGTTAGCATTTTTCATCGGAAATAAGCATTTTCAAAGTAAAATTATCTTTTCTGTGAAAATTAATAACACTAAAAGACAATGAAAATTTTAAAAATAATTTTTTGTTGTGAATATTTTTATTGAAAAATTTTTAAATACAGTTATATAAAACTTTCTATCATAACTGATCAAAATGCTATAGAGAAAAAAAAATTGTGCAGGGGAATGTCGCTACTTTTAACTGATAATTTCGAATCATCACCTAGTTTTTGTTTCCATCTAAAAAAGACTGGCTGGGGAAGTGGCGAACGATTGAATCCTTGAGAACCATAAAAGATTTATTTTTCATTATTATATCTAATTACAAGGTGCTTGCAACATTTTAATCCGACTTTCGATTACAAACAATATTATATTAGAGTTTTAATTTTTTGAATTGTGTCAGTGGTGTGAAGGATTGCGGTTTACGCGAGTTTTTCCTGCCGTTTTATTTAAAAATTTCGTAGGATTACGTGATTAGTACCAACTGAAGTTTCGTAGATTTCTGCTGAGGACCACGCTGTAATGGTGCCGCTTTCTGTGTTAATTTTTACCCGTTTTCTAAGGTTTTTCTGGATGATATAGATTCCAGCAAGAGCGTAAGTAGTCTCCAATATTGCAAAGACTTCACCATCGGAAGTCGATATAACAATTTGTTCTTGGGTTGTTATAGGCTCAAAGACATTATTTGTTATTCTCAACTTTAATCTTTTATTGCCAGGAAAATTATATCTTCGAAATTGAAATATCCGGCGCGGATTCTTGTGGGGAATAAGCCGAATAAATTCAATATCTTCAAGTCCATATCCATGTCTGTTCGAAGAAGGCAGCCTGGTAGATGGAACCATGAATCTGGCAGAAGTATTCCTGCCAAGAGGAGACCTATCAGGAGAATACATTCTGGCAGGAGGAAACGCGGTATGAGGATGCCAGGAAAAAGGAGACCTTGAACTTGACCTCGCAGGAGGAGATTCGTCCAGAGAATTAGGTGTCGCAGGAGGAAACTCGTCAGGTCGACGCCTTACTGAAGGAGACCTGGACGTAGACCTGGCAGGAGGAGAAGGATACCTGACCGGAGAATGATTCAGGTCAATAGGTTCTCTTTGGGGTAAACTCTCGAAGCTTAGGTCTGCAGCAAAAAATAGAGGATACATTTTGATAAAGTGTGTGATGCAAAACAGAATTCGGATTTTGGAAAAATTGTCCGAATTTCAGAATCAGTCACACGATTAACGCAATTTAAAATCGGCGTGAACGGAAAAAAAACTTATGGAACATACTTTAAAATGACTTTAAAAATCTTTAACTCGGTAATGTTGAACTTCACTTTCGGTTATCATCTTTATAGGTATGAATAATTATAAAAAATATTTCCAAATTGTAGGAAATTAAAAATATTTTCAAACTTGAAAGGATGTCCGAAAATACTTCGATGCATGACAAAACTACAGCCAAATGTTAAATAGAAGATAAGACTTCAGATCAATTTTCTGATAACAGACCCTAAGAAACGTATGCACCATTTAATACCACAGAGTGTTAAATATAATTTCAACAATATCATTGATATTTAAAGAAAATATTTTTTTATATTTTCAATCTGCTTAAGAGCCAATAAGTCTTTTAATTCTGACGAATTCCTTATAAAACGGGATGCTTAACAAATGCCATTTTTCGCAGCAAACAAATTATGGTTCCACCAAAATAAATCTAAATTAAATTCCTAATAATTTTGGATAAATTCAAACTTGCGAGAACCTTCAAAAAATTTGTAGAAATATAGATATACTATCATATTATTATATTTACCAATAGAATTAAGGATAATCGTTAATGACAGGACCAGAGTAAAAAGGATCCTCATTTTTTCGAACTGAGGGTAAATTGATTACTGTGTCAATTAAGAATTCGTTAAATAATAATTATTCTGGTGTTTTATTCTGGTGTTTTATTATGGCATATAATGTATACTATATTTCTTATCTCATGAATTATATAAACCTCGAGCTTATCGTTGTGAAATAATCATATTTCATCAATCAGTACAAGGAAAAAACAAACGTCGTCGAAATTATTCCGAAAGTATGTGGCAAGTTTTAAGAAGATGATTGATTGATTAACAAATATTATGTAAGAAAATTTAATAAGGCATTTTACTTTGATGAAGAGTAATAATCCAACCAGAAATTGTATCAGAATCTCTCAATTGTTATTACTATTACTTAAGGAAGAATATTATGAGAAAATTACAAAATATATTGAAAAATTAGTAATGTGAAGTTGCAAATGGCTTGCAGCCTGATTTCGAAGAAAAAATTATTTTTTCCAATTCACCCGCTTTGGGCATGAAAAGTTTCTTTGGCTGTCAAATTGTCAAAATAAATATTTCAGAGTGGCCTATAAAAAGAAAAACTAATTTAAAAATATTTAATCTTATGAATTGATAAAACTTTTAATATTGTTAATTTATAAATAAGAAGCCCTTTGATAATCCTCAGGCATTATATTATCAAGGTTTTATTCCAGATTTTCTAGTTATATCACTAAACTGATACTATATATGAATTCAGCAGCTTGAAATCTATAATAAAACCATGTTTCACCATCATATACTAAAAAATAAGATTTTTTAAGGTTATGTCGGAACCCATTAGTGAAAGGTGCTACTTTGACCTCACAATCGACTTTTGTGTGTCAATCTAATCATTAGAACTTGCTTCTGATAAGATTAAAAGAAACAAAATTATGCCTGATCTTGAAAGATTTGCATTCGGAAATCATTAACACTAGAAGAACAACAACTAGAAGAACAATTATACAAATAATTGTTTATTGTCGATTTATTTTTTTGCAAAATGATTAAATACAGTTATATAAACCTCGCTATCATAAGTGATCGAATGTAAAATGTTGAATGTATTTTATCACTTAAGCAATTAATATTAAATTCATTATTATCAGTTTTTATTGTAAATACAAATCTTTCAGCAAGCAAAAGCCCAAAATAGGTATTTTGTAACAAAAATTTGTCATTAGGAATTAAAATATTTTATTTTTATAATCGCAAATCAGTTTTCAAATGATGCTACTAAGATTTAGTCGAAAATAAAAATGCTGTGTTTAATTCAAATAGCCAAACTAAATGTGACATTGTTGACCATTTGTGTATATCAATCGTTTATACAAAATTAACTTCAACATTAAATGAATGATCATTCATGTTCTGTAAATATATCAGCATTAAAAATGTATGACACATGGTGAGCTTATTTATTCATTTGAAAAAAAAAAAGATTCTGAATTGGGGCCTGCAGACTATTTTGAACAGTAAATACGAGATCCATCCTACTGTATGACGGTATTCCGTATAGCAAAATTTGAACAAGTGAATCAGTATAAACATATGATAAGCCGAAGCAGAAAAACAGTTCAGAATTCCTTTTAATATTCGTATTTCTCAATATGAATTAATTGTGGTTCAATTTTGTTTCAGTATAATTCGAAGTTCATGCAAGAAGAGAGCATAATCTTTCATTAACAAATTCATTGACCTATTTGCATTTATGCTTCTTAATTGACGGCAATCCATAATATTTCCAATATTTAAACTAATATTTCAAAATGTTGAAAAAACTCATTGATGTTTTATAATAAAATTTCTTTGGACTGGGCGAGAAGCACCTACTGGAATTCCATTGATTTCTTCAGATGTCAATATGGTAATAACGCCGTTTATCATGTTTATTTTCGCCCGTTGATTATGTCCCGTGTGATTAATATATATTCCCGCAAGAACATAAGTAGTCTCCAATATTGCAAAGACGTCACCATTGAAAGTCGATATAACAATTTGTTCTTGGGTTGTTATAGGCACAAAGGAGGTTTTTGTTATTTTCATTTTCAATCGTCTATCCGCAGGAAAAGTGTATCTTCGAAATTCGAAGATCCGGCGCGGATTCTTGCGGGAAATGAGCTGAATAAATTTCATATGTTCAAGTCCATATCCACGTTTGTTAGAAGAAGGAAGCCTGGTAGGTGGTACAAATCTGATCGAAGGATCGACGACAGGAAGAGCCCTGGGCCTGGACCTCGCAGGAGAAGGTGGCCTGACAGAAGAACAAGGTATGTCTGGAGGAAGTTCAGCAAGAGGACGCCTGGCAGGAGGATGCCTGGCAGGAGAATGCCTGGCAGAAGGAGACCTGGACCTCAACCTCGCGGGAGGAGAAGAAGACCTGACCGGAGAATGGTTTAGGTCAATTGATACTCTATTAGGCACAGACTCTAAACTTATGTCTGCAACAGAAAATAGATGATTAGGTTTTTATAAAGTCCGCGATGCAAAACAGGATGCAGATCTCGGAAAATTTGTCCCAATTTCAGAATCAGTCCTACGATTAACGCAATTCAAGATCATGAATATTCTGAACGCTGAACTTCAATTTGAAACCCTAGCGAGAATTTCAAATAAGAATTATTATTTGTCATCCAAAAATTAGAGTGATGAGAAATCACAAGCTTCTTTTAAATGGTTATTGTAACTATTTACTTTATGTTACATTCTTTTGCTTTTCATCGATTTTTTCATTTTCATCGAATGAACGTACAAATATTTGTATTGCTTAAATAACTGCAGGTGACAATTTTAGACAATGAGATCTCCGAAAACAAAAAATTTCATCTGACAGAACATGCGGCGTGACGTATTCTTTTTATTAATAATTTCTAAAGTAAGTCGTAAGTCGTTTGCTATGAATTTTGAACAAGATACGATAAAAGATGAATTGACAAAAATTGTGCATTAAAAACAATAATTTGTTTATGATCACTTTTTGATGGGACGCGTAGTTTTTGTTCAAATTCGTAAGAAACAACAATTCAAGTAAAACAATTAAATTTTTGGAGAAGGAACACAAGCAACGAAAATAATAAATAGAAGAGAATTTTTTCACCCGATAAAGAACTTGAAATTTGTCATCCATCATTTTTCGTTAGGATGTGCAATTTTTTTTAATCGTGAAAAATAAAATTAACAACAAAAAAATTGAATTTTAGGAAAAACGACGCAAGGTTGAAGAAAATATGAAGATAGAAAAATTGTGCATTCAAAAAAAAAGAATTAAATTTTTCCACAAAGACACAAGCTATGAAACAAATTAATAGAAAAAAGTTTCTCACCCAACATAGAGCTACAAATTTGCCATAAATAATTTTCGATGCGAAGCGTAGTTTTTGTTTTAATCGTAAAAAAAACATAAAAAAAAAGAAATAAATTTTTGTAAGCACCACACAAGAGACAAAAACAAAAAAGACAAAAGTTGTTCAACCAAAAAAGATTTACACATTTTTTATAAACTTTGTTACAAAACTACATTCAAAATGAAAAAAAATTAACCTTTTGGAAAAAAGACACAAGCTACAATGACATTTTATATAACAAAACTTTTCGCCTAAATTATATCTACACATTTTCTTTGAACCACTTTACGCTGGGATACGTATTTTTTGTTCGAATCTTAAGAAATAAAATTAAACAAAATAAGTTCATGGAAAAACGACACAAGCTGCAATATAATGTAGAATAATTGTCTTTTTTATAGAATGCGCACTTTTTTAAATCATAAAAACAAATCAATGAAAATACGTATGTTTCAATAATAATACTTATTATGAATTGTAATAATATAAATTCATTTAAATGTTACATTTTTCAGGGTAGCTGAGAGTAAGATTTAATGCAAAATAAAGAACAAATATTAAAGTAACCATGATAAATAAAATTTGTACTTTATTTCGCAATATCTGAGTAAGCAATCCCAGGCCGCATGACGCAAGTAGAATGTGTTCGTTAAAGTCAAAGAAGCTTTAACAAAAGAGAATTTAGAATAATAAAAAAAATTATTCATAACAAATTTATAGATCTTTTTTGGATAAACAACTTTTGTCTATCAATTTTTTTTGTACCTTGCGTCTTTCTTACCTGTCCTATCAAAAAAAAATCAATAACAAGTTTTTAGCTCTTTTTTTTAACAAATTTTTTCTTTTTTTTTTCTTAGTTTGTGTCGTTTGTCCAAAAATTTAATTTTTTTCATTTTCAATGTTGCTTTTAATGAATAAAACAAAAACTACGTAACCTATAAAAAAGTGAATAATAATAAATTTTTAGATCTTTTTTGAGTGCACAACTTTTGTCTGATTATCTTTTTTCGTATCTTGCATCGTTTGATCGAAAAATGAAATTTTTCTTCCATATGAAACAAGATTTTAATCTGTAAACGCGACACTAAATGGAAGTATAAATTTTTACAAATGTTCAAATTCAAATTTGTAAATTTTATATTGTACACTTAGAAGTCAATTTTAAGATCAAGATTCATAAAATTCCGTCATTCGCCATTTTTTAATTTCCATACGTTACAAGTTTTCAAGCTTATAACGCGACACAATATTAAAATAATTATTTAAAAATTTTTTAAATGAAAATATTATTCGTTAATTTTATATGGTTTATTTAGAAGTCAAAGTTAGGAATAATATTTATTAATAAAATAAAATATTGCATTGATCACCTTTTTTAATTTCAATATGTTACAAGATTTTGATCTGGCAACGCGACACTTAATGAAAATATTGTTTGCAAAGTTTAAATTATAAATTTTACATTGTATATGTAGAAGTAAAATAAAATATTCGTATTAAGAACAATTTTTGATATTATGTTAGGTAAACTTACTTGAAAAATTATTCAAAGCCGTGCAGGCAAAAAGTAGAATGCTGAGCTTCATTGTTATTAGATACGAGTAGAGATAACGATAGAGAAGTCAAGACTAATGCTAGAGAGGAAGAATTTCGTCAGAAGCGGCTGCTTTTATATATTATTTACAATTAAGTGGAGAGGCAAAGATTCTTGATATCGGAATATTTTATATCTTCTGGATTTATTAGTAACAGAACCAACAAAAATGTTTGTTGAACAATCAGTTGAACCGTCATAAACTAAATTGTAAGGCTATTAAAGTATCTTTTGCGCAGAAAAAATTCCATGCAACTTAGGGAATGATTTAGGAATCAAGTTGAAAGTGGAAAGAAATTTCTTATTTTCAAACAAAATTTTTAACAATTAGGTTTGTGCTCTTGAACATCGTACATACATGGACCCAAAGTTCTGTCACCATGTTAGGATCTGTATGGATCATTATACAGCAACTTGAACGTTAGGTCACTAGATCCATTTGAATCCTGTTCTTCCTCCTTCTCCTTTTCTTCATTATAATAAACATCATCAAGATCATGATTATCATCATCATGTTCATGCGCCTCTTCCAATTTTTCTGGATCCTCCTCCTTCTCATCTACATCTCGATTTCCATCTTTCTCATTTATATAATCCGGCTTCTCGTATTCTGCATCCTAAACCTCCTCCTTTGTTCTCCTGTTAGTGAAATACTCGAACACGTCATGATATTCAGCATTCTTACTGAAAGATCCACATTCCTTTCGCTTTAATACTTCCTATAGTTTGGTCACTACTAAACTACTACCACTACTACTATTATCATTTTGTTCATTAACACTAATACTTTTCGTCCTTTTTGAGAGGCAGGCAACTTAAGAGGAGGAAAATCATGGCAGTTTCTTTTATCATACTCATTGGAGTTGACTTGAAGATTTTCTGCTTTCTTGCATGAGTCCATCTGATGCCTTGGCAAGGAGCTGGTGGTGGTGGATGCGGTGATGGTGCTGATGGTATTGCCTGTGGTGATGGAAGTGGTGGTGGTGGTTTTGGTGGAGGTGATACTTGTCGCTTTCGCGAAATCTCCCATACATTGTTGTGGAAAACCTGAGTTTCTTCTTGTAAATATTCTGGCCTTTTTTAAATGACAATTCCAAAATGATTAATTCGTACTTCTTGTTAATACTATTATCCAGCTTATCTTATTTATTTTATTCGAAATCTCAAATGTGTTTCCTATTTAGGAAAGGTTTACTATTCCTAGTAAGGTCTGTGATCATTGGGATTTTGTCCTTAAAGATATTGTTACGCGCTGTCAATTTTCTTAGTGTCCATCGCTCAAACCCTCTCGACCGCTGCTGTGTAACGTTAGTGGTGTTAATGCGGTGGCTAACTCGGTCACATTTGTCCAATCCAAAGTCCACACTAATCTCTCTTGTGTACTCCTTGACGATATGTAAAGCGCTCTGTAGTTTGCTTGTACCAGAAAGACAAATATTCAGGTCATCCATATAAAATACATGAGTGACCTTATGCTCGCGATGATTAGTGTCGCCGCAGAGGTATCCAGGAGAATTTCGTAGTGCGAGAGATAGAGGCAGAAGTGCTCTGAGAAGTGCTTTAGAAGTGCTTCTAAAGTCTCTAACCAATATTTCTTGCTTGTAGTAATAGTAGTGAACATTCCACCTGGATTAGATACGAATAAGTTTATCATGTTCATTGAGGCGGCAGATTCCAATTTCAAAAAGCTTCCCTAAATCAATTCTCACCTAGCTCAGTCATTGAATTTGACACAATATAACAGGACACTGAATAAAAAGCAAAGGTGTTTATACCTAGTACTCGTGAATGTAAATTGTTACGTCAAGACCACTGCTGATGTATTGGTAAATATAGATGGCCACCAGCTCACTCTAATAATTATATGCAGTTGCTTACAGTTAGGGAACTCAAATAAGTTTCATTTCCAAAGAAAGAATAAATTTCATTTTAGAAAAGATGACTATGTTACACTTTATTCAAATATCGCCAAAATTGACTGTTGCGAAATTTAGTTAGTAAATCTGACTCAGATTTACTGACATTACTTTCTAACTTAAAAATTACCCAGAATCCCTAGGATAATGGGATGTGAAGGTTTTAGAAATATCTAATGTGAAAGAAATTGTTGAAGAGTTTGCCAGTTTCTTCGATAGTGTATATGTCGAGGATCTGACTTTTTCAATACCAAGCTTTTTTTTTGGACGTATACTGCCATAACAAGTGAAAATTCGCAGTATAGTAACTCTGTTGACTTGGAATATCACTTTAGTTGCTTTTCTGTTAATAAATTAAACCAGAAAGCCCAAGGGTTAACCGCTCTTGACTTCAGGTATTCACCTGTTTTTGAATTTTCTTGAAGTCTCAACAAACACTTTAGGGTATTTTAAAGGATTCCAAGAAATTTTTCGTCGATTTCAGAAGATGTTAAAGATCTTAGGGCATTCCTAAGAATGCTAAGAAAAAATCCCAAGTATTCACAAAATCTTAGTGCATTTGAAAAACTTCCAAGGAATTTTCAAGAGGTTTGAAAAGTTCCAAGAGATTTTAAAAGATTTGAAAGGATATCAAATATTGCGATGCCTGCATTAAATATGAATTCAGGAAATATCAACAAATTTCGCGTACTTTGAAGAGATTTTATAATATTTTGATGGGTTTGGAAGAATTTATTAACCAATGTTAAGGGATTTCGTGGGATTTAAAATATTTCTAAATATTTTATGTTTTGAAAAAGTAGCAATAGGGACAGGAGGCGGCCTAGATCGATCAATTTTTGTTTGTGGTGAGCTTGAAATATATTAAAAATTATAAATATATTGTATTAATATATTCACCAATTAAATTAAGGATAATCGTCGATTTTAAAACGAGAATATAAACGAACCTCATTTTTTGAACGTGTAGAAAAAACTGATTGCCGCTTTAATGAAGGATCTGGTTAGAGTGTAATTGATTGACTGACTCATTAGAGTACGCACTACACATATATAAGCTTTTTATTGTCTTACAAATTATAGGCCTCCAGGTTGTCCTTCGGAGGTTTTTGCCTTTATTTTTATCATTGTTATAATTATTATAATTGTTCTTATTTGAATTTCAAACTCTTGAGGTGGCTTACAAAATATGCGCACCTATACTATAAAAATGTGCTGAAGGCAAATATAAAATTATAATCTATGTAACATTCAGTGAATTATTTGTGTTCCTCAAGGTAAAATAAGATTAAAAGTACACGTGTTTGAAGACAAAGTTCTTCTTTTTCTCCTGAAATTAAATTGTTTATATAATGAATCATCTCATCTCAATTTTGCATGGAATACAATAAAATCTTGTGAAATCCTTAAAAACCCCATGTCATCAGATGAAATCCTTTAAAATGAATTAAATACTTTGAAATCTCTTAGAATATTTGCATTATAAGAAATATTCTCAAATATTTGTGATTCCACCAAATCTATTAAAACTACTTTGAAATGCCTCGAAATCATAGAAAATGTTTGAAAAATACTTACGATCGCTCAAAATATTTAGGATCTTATTTACTCTTTAATTCCCCTATATTTCATCAAATCTCTTACGGGCTGTTAAAAATTTAATTAGTCTATTTGTGATTGTGATATTATCGTTTCGAGCTGACAATTGAACTATTAATATTTTCGTTAAAAATTAATCTTTTTTGGATGAAAATTAAACTATTTTGTTGAAGGTTGAACTACCTGCATAAAAAATAATTTCACTGTTTGAAGCCTAAACTATTTTCTTAAAAATTTTGTTCCTTTTTGAAATTTTTTGTTTGCTCGAAAATTAATTTTTTTAACGGAAAACTCAATTCTTCCATTTTTGACTCAAAATGGATCGTTTTTATCGACAAGATGATACTTGATGACGATACTATTTGTTAATTTATAAATCGTTTTTTTTCTAAATATCCCTTCAATTAAATTGCCAGTAATTTTACGATGTTTGTTTATAAAATTACCAAAAAATATCAAATGACATATTTCTAATGCCAAAAACATGTTTTTGTTTTAAATTTGTTTAATTGCAAATTTCATTAAAACATTGTCGTCGTTTCCAAAGTCTCAACAAGAACGTTCAAAACAGGCAAAGGTGAAAATATTCAAACAATTGAAATAATATGAATTTTTGTTTTGTATATAACAATGCAAAAATTGAATTTTGCTTTCCCAAAATTTTTTGTTTCAACCAACACTAATTGGAGTTGATCAATGGCCGATACTGGGCCATTTTCATACAGAATTTTTTTTAAAGTTTAACTATATGAATATTTGTTATCATACAAGATTTTCCAGTTTATTTAAAAAAATTCACAGAGACTTTGATAATCTTCAATAGATTTCAATAATTTTATCAATTTTACCAAATATATTAAAGAAATATTTCAAATATTTTTAATTGTTTCAGGAACATTTTAGATAGATTTTAAAGGGTGAACAAGGATTTTAATTTTTTCACAAAGATTTCAAAGATTTCTGATAGATTAAAAATATTTCAATGATTTCCGAAAGATTTCATAAAGATCTGAATAATTTCACAAATATTACCAAAGATTTCAATAATTTTAGAAACATATTTTCTGTAAATTCGCGATCAATTTTTAATACTAGGTTTATTGACTTGCACAAATAAGTTTTTTTCTTCAGAAATAGTCAAAGAATAGGAATTAGTAATTATTTCCTCAACTCAGCCCTCATTAACATTTTGATCCTACTTGAGATCACAAACGATATTACGTTTTAGTTTTATATTTTCTTGAGTTAAATTAAGCACGTGGAGGAATGTCATCTACGAATATTGTTTTAAAATTCTTAGAGATTGGGCGATTTTTTCCTAAGGGAGTTTCTGCAATTTCTTCTCGGGTCATTTCTTTGACCACGCTGCTGTCCATGTTTATTTTCACTCGATTGTAAGAAAGGAATTTTATTGCAAATAATCCACGAAGATATTTGTTATCCTCCACTATTGCAAGAATATCACCACTGGACGTTGATAATACATTTTTTTCTTCGGCTGGCATGGGCAGAGCGAGAGCAGACTCTCCTCTCAATTGAATTGGTTTATCGCGAGGAAACGTGTAAGTTCGAATTTCAAATCGCCTGTTCGGATTCTCCATGGGAATAAGCCGCACAGATCTAAGTTGTTCAGGTTTAAGTTTGAATAGGCTAACAGGACGGTTACTGGTAGGAGGAGACTTGGACCTGGCACGAAGAGAAGGTTCAGCAGTTGGAGAACACCTGACTGGAGAACACCTGACTTGAGAACACTTGACTGAAGAACACTTGACTGAAGAACACTTGACTGGAGAACACTTGACTGAAGAACACTTGACTGGAGAGCACCTGACTGGAGAACCAGGAGAATCAAATCTGGCGGGAGGAAGAGACGTTTCAGGAGAATAAGAAGTTCCGAGGCGAGGAACGTCCGAAATGGGGTCGGGATCAGGTAAAGAGGCCAATGCTGAATTCAAGTCTAAAACAAAGAACAGTGGATCACATTTTTTGTTTTTTTAAGAATAATTTCTATACTGGCCTTAGGGTCCTGTAATTGCATTAGACAAATTTTATAAAAGGAAAATTGGCAAATATTTCAGCCGTGCATAGGGGCCCTCGTTGGTGCCAGATATGGCACTATGGATTTTCTATTATTCAAAATAAGAGTACATAAAGAATGACAGGTTATACCGCAGCAATTGTACACCATCAAAAAATTTTGTATTCTACGTAACAGTATTGAGAAATACGCAGAGCCATGTCGAAACATCGGTACTATGTATCGACACTTTTATTTAAGATTTAAATGAAAGTTTGATATCCACATGAACGGATGACCAACATGAGTTTTCGATTTCTCTTTACAAATAGATAAATCTTTATATCCGAATAAAGTTCAGCGAATGTCTGATCCTGATATTAAATTTTGGTGTTGTTCAAAAGTTCTCAGGATTATTGCCTTTTGATCATCATATATAAATTTCCCAGCGTACCTGCGTTGCGTTTCAGTCAGGCCTTGCTGTTTTCGCAACCGAATCAAACTAGAACTGATTATTTTTCAATCAAACGGTAGCTTTTTGGACAAAAAAATATTAATTTTCTACTAAAAGAGATGAATTTTCAAACAAAAATTTCGAATCTCTAACATAAGAGATTAAAATTTTTTGTAACTTCCCAAAATAAAGTGATTGCGGTGCACAAATTATAGTAACTTTTAGAGAAATTTAAGTGACTTCTTGAAGTAAGTGCAACGAGTTATTATTTTTTTGCTGCGCAACGCATCTGTGAAGAGTCACTTCAAAAGAGACAGTTACTTACCCCACACAGCTTGTTGGCTTTGTTGGCTCCAAGAATATCGGCCTGCACAAGACTGCCACCTCTTTTTAGGAGGAAGTATAAGAGGTGAGTCGCCCTTCGAACTCAATTCTGTAAGAACAAATAGAAATGGATGAATTTTCAATTTCAAATACTAAAACTGAGAAAAATTTGTTACAGAATTTGCAGCTTCATTCATTTAAGCCTATGTATTGTGACTTTGCAGATTTTGCAATGAACAAAAGTCAATCGTGAACATAAAATAAATGGATCTCTAGCACTTCAAGAACCGCTCGATGCTCCCCGGCTCGATTCGTCGATATTTTTATAACTCAATTTAGGCTGCATTTTTTATTTTTTTATTTTCATTTTATGTACCGCCTCCTCGGAAGCAACATCATCGATGGATAACAAGAGATTGCCTGTTTATAACAGAGAAAATTAATATTTCACTTAGGATTATTGATGACAGAGTTTAGAAACAAAGGATAACAGTAGTAAGATACATTTTTGGAGATTATGATTTAATGTTAAGATTAAAATAAAAAATAAAATAAAAAAAAAAGCTCAATAGTTCTTCGGAGTAAAAATCTAGAATTAATTTTAGGAATGTTGAGCAGTGTTCTAGTTCAACTATAGTCATGATCTCGTCTATTCATGGGCATTCCTATTTTCCTGGCCGCGAAACGAAAAAAACGGGTTTGAACTTTTTCGAGCCTAATTCTATGTACCATATACAGCGGTGCCCAGATTTGCAATAAAACCAGAGAACTAACTAAAGGAGAAAGGAAACCCATCATTAAAGAAGCTCATGCGAACCATAAAAGCATATCCTATTTTCCAACTGCAAAAGACAAAAAGAGTCAGTAATAAAGCACAATCCAGAAACACCTACTAACCCTCACGAAAAAATCGGGTCAGACATTTTTGGTCCCTTACCAGAAAGAAAACTACAAAACAAATACATCTTAAGGATCGAAGACAGATTTTCGAGGTAAACAGTTCTAGTACCTCTGAAAAATGAAACCACAGGGGGTAACCACTCTTATATAAGTAACATTTATTATGTTTCTATAAAATAAAATTGCTTTTTTGAACAAAACCAGTTGAACGTCACACAAGACCAGTAACATCTGAACGTCAATTAATTCGATAGGCAGGACAAGTAAATAAAGGAGGCACTTATATGGCGGTTTAAAAAGACTCACCGAAGAACATTCAGGAAAGTCAATACATTTATAACGAGAAAAATATTAGAAGATAAGGAAACTTTGAAATTAAACGCGGACAATTTTACGAACGAAGTGAAGCTGCTCGTCACTTAATATGGCAGAGAGAATATTTATAACTCAGAGAAAAGTGGATTCAAATTAGAGATGCGTTCAGGCTAAATATTAGCATTTGAAGGTACTCGACAAGTGGAATGTGTAGTCCAATCTATTTCTTCACAATTTACAGCAATACTATTCAGCCCACGATTTCAGCACATAGGAAGCTTCTATCTTCGCTTTTTCTTGTATTAAAAGAACAAAGTGAAAAGTTTGGACCCATTGTGGAAGAAACAATTTTTTGGCCAATCAATCTTGTTCTAGCTGCATCAAAATCTGGAAAGCCTACGTCGAAAAAATTGGTTTCTTTTCTAGAATTTTTAGTAACAAAGGTATTTTTTCCTGTACCGGAAATTCTCAATGTATTAATCAAGGAAAACATTTTTTCCAAATCTGTTTCGTGTCAAAATGATTTGCTAACTGCATCTAAAAAATAAGTTCCTTGTAGCAATGGATATTTTCGAACCGAACCAATATTTTAGTACGTTTTCAAATTAAGTGTAGCGACTCGAAGCTGAACTTGAAAAAAATAAGAGTTCGAAATCGAACGCTTCAAGCTTATATTTATTTTGGTTACTATTTTCACCACACTGCTAATTTTGCCCACAGAACATTTTGCAAGCTCGTTGAAGAACGTTTTCTTCCCGAACGTAGGACCGACAAGTGTGTTACTCATAGACTTTCGGACTGGACATTGTCCAGAAGTTGTACGGTAAGCAACACCTGATGAAAAGGCTATTATTCCCATGGTATTTCGTATTTGTGAGAATTACGTGCAACATTGTTCTGATTCTGTTATACTTTTCGACAATGACATGAAGCTGCACATACCAAATTATATTATAAAGTGACAGTCTTTAGTACATAATCAATTATCATCACCCAGGTATCACAACCTTTGTATATAATTCTGGTTTAAAAGTCGCTGCGTCACAGGAAAAACAGGAGAATTTGAGCATCCAGTAGATTTTTCCTTCAAGCCATTTTCCAACACATTGTGTGAAGTTCAAACATATGAAAATGTAGCCGTTATTAGAATTTCGTGGTGCAAAAAATCGTTGTGTTTCAAACATTTCTTCGAAGAGCATCATTACTGTACCACATACAATAAATAATAAAGTATGATCATGCTCGCTGGTATTGTAAATCTATTTGTTATACTCACGTTCATATTTTTCTAACAGTTAAAAATATTCTTTAGTCCAATGCATTTAAAATATACATACACTCAAATCAGATTTGAAACAAATGCTTCCCAATGTAAGGCCTACTCCTGACAATGTAAAATTATGTGATGGAAGCTCCTTAATTTTATGGAAACATGCAAACAGTGAACTCCACTTATGGTGCTATAAAAACATTGTTCTTACTGGTTTTGTTCGAAAAAGCAAGTTTATTTTATAGAAACATAATAAAATGTACTTAAGAGTGCTTACCCCCTAGAAAATATTTTTCGTGGAAATGCACAAACGCATTAACATTATTTAATTATCGCGAGCAGCATATATTTTTCCTCCAAATTTTTAGGCAATTCTTGTGTAATCAAAAATAATTTTGGGGTAGTCCACCCCCCTAAACATTTTTTGGAAAATGTGAGAATATCAAATTTTTTATCTCTCATTGTGAGAAAATTTTTTCAGTTGGTTTCATTGTGAAAGACACCGTTGCTATAAGAGAAACAATTAACTGCGTATTTGAAACTTCGAATTTCGGGGCGGATTTCACCCCCAAGAACCTGATTTTGGCAGATAAGAAAAAGCACGTGTCGCTTAGTTTTTTGTGTACTACAACATATGCCAGAATGAAGAAAATCGGAGGCGGACACTTACCTAGGTTTCCTTGTTAGTTACCCCCTGAAATTTTGGCAACCCCATTTAGTTGATTCACCAATTATTTCCCGAATATTAACACTTTCGAGAATTATTTTTTCTCCCACTACGTGAAATGACTTTCTAAAGATTCCTCAATAGGCGACTAAACTTCAATTTATAAAAAAGTGATGACAAGTATTCATTTGTTCCATTTTTATCGAACACCTAGCTACTCACATAATAAGCCCTTTTTAATTTTAAAAGCTCGGGTGCACAGGTTAATGTTGACCAGTTTGAACAAATTGGAGAGGGTGTAGTGTTCCAACTTAAAAAACTTTTAATTTTCAGCAAGCAAAGACAAGTTAATTACCAAACGAAAAGACAACAGAGCAGTGAGAAAACATTAAAACCATATGGGTCTGCTTGTGTACTGAACATAGAATATATACAACAAATTTCATAAGAAACCAATTATATTTCACTACAACCGCAAGTTTTTCATATTGAACAACTAAAATATTCCATTTCCTAAAACTTGCAGAAGGTTAAAGTCATCGTCGGACAAAAGTCACAAGCCGCAGAAAGTGGGTATAAGTATAAACATTATAAGTATGGTCACCCTAATTAAACTTACCAACAAAATTCAGATGAACCGAAAATGTAAGAATCAGAATGTAGCTGGCGATCTCCATTCTTTCTGTTTTTATTAGACAGATTTCCTGAATGTCGACTGAGAATTTTGAAATATTTGTACTGCTATATGTATATAACTGCCACGTTTCGTAAATAAGCTCCATGTGCGCATGAGTGATGGAGGCATGTAAGTCCTTAGTATCTCTCTTATAGGAATTTCAATTTTCATTAGGTAAACATCTAGATATGAACAAATTACGTAATAATCAAGAGCTAAAGCGGAGAAAAAATCTCATTTATTACTTTGGTGTCCGTAAACATTTCGTTGATTATTATCACATCATATTTGTTTAATGTTTTATAACTGCGTGTACTTTTATTGGTATAGCATAAAATGAGCAAGTTGAAAGCTTTTTTTTTTAAAGTCTCTTTTCACGCACAAGAATGCAAAAGCAAGAAACTTTGACAATAAATTAAGATGGACTAAAATTACCTAAGATTACATTGGATTACATAGGATAACTCTGGATTAGATAAATTAATTCAGTTAAAATGAATTTTCCTATAATGAAATTCTTTTGGATAGGGATGTCACTATTCATAAATAAACTTCTGTTACGTCCGGGCGTGGCATTCGACCTACCCTCATTATTTGATTATTTAGGATCCTAGAGAATGCAGAAAGATCCAATAACGGATGAAAGAGTGCGTGTGTTTCCTTTATGTAATGTTAGACTTATGTGATATCTAAATGTATGTGGGCCACGTATTTTTGTCTATAAATTAAGACTGCCTAGCCTTAATTATAACTTGGTTAATGTTTTCATTTTTTCATTTATATCTTTATTCGCATTCTGAATATTTTAATGTAACAGGCATATTGTAAAAGTTCTTTCAGGTTCTCACTGGTTAGAGGGACATCTTCCTTGGGAAAAACATTCGGAATTCTAGAGGCTCTCTAATTTTATTATAGGGTAAGAAGCAAATACCAATATACAAAGGTTGGCGATTTCAAAACTCTCCACCAATTTTTCCGTAATCTCACCTTAAAACATAAATCTCTAAAACCTTGTTTTGATCACGAACTAGACAACAGTCTTTCAAAACCCTGGACCCTTACTCATAAACATCAAATAAGGAAGGGACACTTGTATCCTTTAATCCTTGAAAGAGTGGGCGAACTTATCACTTGAACAATAGGAGTAACAAACCTTTTGCTCTAAGTCGCTACACTCCGAATCCCAACGAAACTTTATGGCGACATCTGCTAACCAGACGCCTTTTGAGTCCAGGTAATGCAAATCTTCTGCTGACAGCTAAGGGCAAGGTCGCACAGTCGATATCCCCTCTCCACCACCAAAGACGCTTTCCTTCCACTTTTCCTTCAAATCCACCCCCGTTCTTTTAATTGGTTGAGAGCTGAGAAAGGTACAGCCCTTTGGGACGTTTTCCGGGGAGCTGGAGCGAATGTTGAACGAGTGACTCGCGAAAACTTCAGTTTCAGTTTAGCTTCCTAAAAGTAAAGGTCTTGACTTGGTTCTGCAGTCGAAGACCTCCTCCTAGATTAGACACTCTGCCTGAGTTAGGAACCGGGTCAACGATTGCTCCCTAGGTCAAGCCCTTAGCCTCTTTTGGGCCTCTGTCGGCGCAAGCGGTACCGTTTCCCCATCGCGAGTTTCTCTACGGCGGAGGATCCTTTGATTGGCAGCCAGTCCATATTTTGTGTTTGCCCGGAAAACTCCCTTCTGGAGTAACTCTGGTAGTTTTAAGCCATCCATTCAATCGCGGATTTTCTCCAGGGCAGATCATATTCTCGATTCCTGGGAACCTGTCTCATCTAATCTACAATAAAGTAAGTTTATCGTCAATTTAAATAGCTAATTTTCTCTTCTCATTCTTCACCCTATCAGCCTTCTCATGGGAACTACAGAGTGTGGGCGATTTTCTTATTTTGATAGGACAGGGATCCATTTTAGAAAATCCTTCTCAGCCGCTCGGGAATGGATTTAAAATAAAATTCTAAAAGGAAAAAATTCCCCTCTGCTCGTCTCATCGCTGAGACGTAACAGTGAGAAATTTTTTTAATGGTGTCAGAAGTGGGATCTTCTGTCCGTAACCCACTCTGATTTTCATCGAAAAGTCTCAAAATTATATTTATCTTTACCTTCACATTAATTCTACATTACTACTAAATTTGATAAATCACTGAGACCATCACCTTTTTTAGTTTAAACTTCTACACTTTCATACCAACTGTCATTCTTCTAATATCTAATATTTTATTTGTGATGTATTTCTTGTATTATTTCATCTTGTGTATTTTTCTATTTATCGATTGTGTATATTGTCATATTTTATTGTCATGTATATATTGTGATTTTATCCTGTATATTTATTATGTACTTCTTGTATACTCGGTGGAAGTGCGGAATCCACAATCGCTCAGTTCGCCTGAAAATTGACAAGCAATATCATTTCTAACAACTCAACATGCCCGCGTTTTGTTCGCGTTAATTACGTGTCCCTATTCAAGATATTGAAATCACCTCATCGAACGCGAACCTAGCTTTCATACCGCAGCATCTTTAAATGTTATCGCTGAACAAGCACTCGTATCTGACGCGCCGATTAATTTCGAGGAACGCGCCGAAATAACTTCTCTTGGATTCCATAATTTGATAGCTCTCGGCTCAATTTATTTGGAAATCGGATTGTTAGTAATTAAATTCTACGTGATACGTACGCGCTTGTCATCCCTTTTTATCGGTATAATTTGGCCGCAACGACAGTTTCTAGTTCGACACATTGATAAAGACGAGGGTTCGAATCTTCAGATTTTTTACTCCTTTTAATATTTCTTTTGTCTTTTGTTCGAAATTTTACTCTTTTTTTTTGAAAATTCATATGTCCGGCTTGAGAATTAAACTATTCTTAGAAAGTTCATTTTAACTTAGAAATTCAACAATTGGATAGCATCTTTTTCTTGACAGAAAATCTTTCTCGGTCGAAAATTCAACTCTTGTTAAAAATTAGTTCTTAGTTTAAAAATTCGTCTTCTTGGTCAAAATGTAATTTCTCGGTTAAAATTTAATCTGTTTTGGTTAAATACTGAACTATTTTCCTTTTTAACATCCATCCCTTTGGTTAAAGAAATTTTAGAAAAGGGTCGTTACGGTTATTTTTGATTAGCAGATAAATTTTGGTTTAAAAATAAAAATGTCTCAAACGGACGCAACCACAGCAGCGATGGCTGCTGCCGCTGAAATAAACAAGTCCTTACTCGAGTTTTCACGGATGCAGGCAGCGCTCGCGATAGTCCCACATTATGATGGCCGTAGTCCCCTATTGCGAACCTTCATCCACGATGTAGAAGAAGGATTAGCTATGTGTCTCGATGACACTGAAGCAAAATACGCGAAATTAGTGATCACAGAGCTTCGTGGGTCAGCTCGAGATTCGGTGGAGGGTCGTACCTTTACTACCATAAAAAGTCTCGCGGATCATTTAAAAGACGCTTTTGCTGCCGAAAACCTATCCTTCACAAACTATCAGACCCAGCTTAGCCAAATACGTATGGGGAGTTCCGAGTCGGTGACCGATTACGGATTGCGAGCGCAGAAACTCTTAAATGAAACAAAGGCCGCGCTTTCAAAAGAGATTGGGCCCGAACCCGACGGCTCGAAATTACGAGGGCACATGGAGTTCGTCGCAAAAACCACCCTGGTAAGCTTTTTGAAAGGTTTAAGAGCAGAATTAGAGCTACGCGTAGCTATACGTGGTCCCAAAACACTAGATTCAGCGATTGAAGTTGCCCGCGAAGAAGCTCGCGCTCTCGCGGAACGATACGGAGACAGAGGGTCGATTCCGCATGGTCAGTTTCCTTCGTCTTTTGCAAGACCCTTTAGCAATGTTCCCAACCGCGGTTATCAATTGCCTCCGTCACGACAATATCAATTTCCGAACGCTTCGCGCCAGCCATATGCACCAAACAGTGAACGCTTTGCGCCAAGACCAACAGCAGCACCGTCTGCTCAGCGTCCCAGTGAAACGAATCGCCCCTTCATGACACAACGTCAACCACCACCCCCGCTACCACATTACCAACCTCCAACCCCGCGCTATGCCGAGCGCGAGGCGGCAACATACATGACGTACGCCAATCCCGAATATTGGCCAGAATATCGGAATGAGCAAGAATTTTATTCCCCATACACGGGCTATCAGGGTGATTACGCACCACCGCGAGACTATTCTAACCCTTACGAATGTCGTGATTATCATTTGTCGTATTGAGGAAGCTTTTATACTGCCCCCATCCCTCCTTCTAGTTAAAATGAATTTTTTTTTTTAATTCAAAAAATTTTTATATGAATGTAATTACGTTTAAGATTATCAATTATAAGGTCACTGCCAAATCGGTACCTTATCAGGTCCCGATTGAGTTATATTAGAAATTATGGGGCATTTTTAATCTAAATAATTGATATTACACAAGATAAATTGAACTGTATTACTCATTAATTTGAAATTATGATAATATACTTTAAGCATTTCGTTATTTTCGATTGCCGTCCCAATATTTGCATTGCTATATATTGTGCGAGCATGAAAAAAACTTGAACTCCTTGACAACATATTTTTCCGGAATTTGTTTTACCGCAGTTAGGGTTAAAACTACTTCTCTATTGAAATATTTATTTATAAAAATTGTCAAGAATTTTCAAAGTCCGGCATCAATGCTCATACATAAATCTAGTCTTCCTTTCTATAAATATTAAAAATATTTGAAATAAAATATGGGAATAAATATTGAAAAATGTAGAAAAGAAAAAAGAAGTCATTATAAGAAAAAACTTAAAAAGCGAACACAGCACCCTTCATCATTCTTTATTTCAAAGCAACTGTTTTTTCAAATATTCGACTTCTTTCTGGAAAACTTAACTTTTTTTTGTTGAAAATTTGTCTATTTCAGTATAAAGTTACTTTTGCTTGTTGAAAATTCATCTATTTGGTTGAGGTTCAACTATAAAAAATTCGTCTTTCTTCGTAGAATCCAAATGGTGGATAATTCGCTATTATCTTTGTTGAAAATTAGTTTTTTGAACTGAAAATTTAACTATTCCATTTCTGGTAGAAAACCTTTTTTTTTCAACTATTCGGTTTGAAAATTCATGTTTATTGGAAATTCCTCTTTGGTAGAAAATTATCTTCTTGATTGAAGATTCAGCTATTTGGTAAAAAATTCAACGATTTTGATGGAAGTTTAATTATTTTCTTGAAAATTCATCTATTTTGAAATCACCTTTTTTGGAAAAAAAACATTGAAAATAAAAAAATTGATTTTTCAGAAAAACGACACAAGGTGCAATGAAATGTTAATTAACAAAAATGGTTTTTTTTTTCATAGTATGCGCAAATTTTTAAATTAATTAAACAAGACAATAAAAATAGATTTGTTTCAATATACATGCATATTATGAATTGTAATAATATAAATTTATAGAAATAATACATTTTTTAGGGTAGTTGGGAATACAAATTAATACAAAATAAAGTACAAATATTAAAGTAATCATGAACAATAACATTTTTACTTTATTTGGCAATATTTAAATAAGCAGTCGCAGACCGAGGTGCAGAAATAAATATAATATACATTTGACATAAAAGAGTTGAAGTCAATGTAAAGAAGTTCGCACTTTGGACTAAATCGAGTGCGAAGCAGGAGACACGTGATGAGAATGTGTTCGTTAAAGCCAAAGGAGCTTTAAAAAAAGAGAATTCACAATCCCCCAATGACAGTTGTCGATGCCTTTGACCTTTAATTTTAAAAGGTCTGTGCACAAATTGAAGGCAAATTTTTTTTGGATTAGAAAATTGTCACGTGTCACAAAACCGTTGCGACCCAGTTGAAAGCAATACCCTGTAAAAAGAAGGGAATCACCCGCAACAAGTTAGCGTCGCTGACCGGGACCAAATTTCGACCCTCCTCAATGCGCATCAAAAAGGCGTCCGGGTCATCATTACGCGTCCCCGAATATTTGATGTTCCACTTGTGCATAATATCATAGGTATGCGCAAGGGTGGAAGGGCAAGGACCGCGATAATATTGTCGAAAAGGTGTGTGAGGATGAGGTCGAGAAACAAAAGGGTTGTATTCCTTCTCACGTTCGTACGTGTGAACAGGGTCGGAAAGGAAAGCGTCAAATTCATCTCCACGAGGTCGGTGAGAATCCACAAAATGAGAAAGCTGTTCCTTGAAATTAACACGCGAACGCCGTGGGTTCATTGTGTTCGATCCACGAGAATAAGGATAAGACTCAAGGTCGGTAAAGAAGTCCACAAATCTGTTACAGCTCCGCTGTCTGGTGTTTAAAATACTCTCGTTGAGTTCGCTTTCATTTGTCCGCCCATGATTCGAAAGACTATCCCGAGGGTTGCCTAAATCAACGCGAAAACCGCCAATGCGTATGTCCTCTTCTAACCTGTAATCACGACTCTCGTCGTACAATTCTTCACCCTTACTCCTACTTTTAACCCGATCACCACTGCTAGGCTCCGGCTCTTGTTTGTCCCGCTGACCTTAAAATAACCTGGTAGTTGGCCAGCTTCAATTAGATCATCCAGCATGTAGGAGTATGATAGGTTTAATTCGGTTTGGGTCGCGATGCTAATTTTGTTTATTGTGTCGGTATCCAACTTTTTGGGCTTGGCGAGATGAGGATCTATGGAGTCAAGGCCTTCTTGAGGGGGGTTAATGGAGGATTATAGGAGGCTCGTCCCCGACTGAATTGCTTTGAGCAACCTTTCGCGCAAAACTGCAAAGCTTCCGACAATAGAGAGACCCCTATTGTTGAGTTCAAGGGACAGCCCTTCTTTATCTAGGTTATAAACTTATGAGACCGGTTGTCTTGCATCCGTCATTTTGATTTTAGGAGTTTAACTCAGGAACCCCTTTTTCGATTCTAGAATTTCAAAGGTATAGTGTGTTTGAAATTATTAGGGAAGGGAGAAAATGATTTCTAATATTCTAAATAAATGATAATCGCAAATAAAAGTCCTTTAGAGAAGCGTTTCGAAATAACACGAATAATCCAAGCAATCAAGTCAAGATCATAAACACAGATATCCACACTAATAGGAAAACAAATGTCGAGAACGATCGATAAATTTGTAAACACAGTACTACGAGTATTGCCAAACTGGTTTACACTTAAATCCGCCAAATACTCTTTTTCAATTTCCTCAATGGAATTAAATTTCACAATTAAATTAAATTTCAAAATTTCAAAATGAAATAAAGTTTCAAAAGCAATGAACCTATTACATCACATCCTTAAAATTTCAAAATGGAAATAATTTTTAAAATTTCAAAATCAGTTAATTAATATTGATAACATCCATTTTTGGTTTTCATAGAAGAACCCTCCATGTTGAGCACTAATTGTAACGCGCCCTTTTTTTTAAGATAATAAAAGAGAATATTTGGTCCCTTAAGGCCTCGCACAAACGTAAAATGAAAATAAGATACAATATTCCATATCCCGGGCGCCAGCCTTCCTAAAAGGCAATCCTAAATAAATCTCTGAATAGCTCAAAACCAAAGAAAAACGACAGCGATAAGAAACGGTAAAATAGAGCGATAGGCGATAAACGATTTGATCAGAGAGAAATCCAGAGAGTTCCAAAAGGCATACGAACGGGGGCCGATTTCACATGCTTATTCCGCTAAGCACTTTCAGATGTATATGCATAGCTAACTTCTGGGCCGTAAAAAATCTTCGCATCAACCTGAATGATTATGATAAAAGAAACTACCTTAATTTTCCTCCTCTTAAGTTGCCTGCATCTCAAAAAATGACTAAAAATAATAATAGTAATGAACAAAATGATAATGGTAGTAGTAGTAGTGGTAGTAGTTCAGTAGTGACCAAACTGCAGGAAGTCTTGAAGCGAAAGGACTGTGGATCTCTCAGAAAAAATGCTGACTGCCATGATGTATTCTACTCTGTCACTAATGATAGAATAAATGAGGAGCTTCAGGTTGGAGAAGACAAGAAGCAGGATTATATAGATGAGAAAGATGGAGATCGAGATGCAGATGAGAAGGAGGAGGATTCAGAAAAATTGGGAGAGGCGCATGAACATGATGATGATAATCATGATCTTGATGATGTTTATTATGATGAAGTGGAGGAGAAGGAGGAAGAAGAGGCCTCAAATGGATCAAATGGAAGAGGCGCATGAACATGATGATGATAATCATGACGTTGATGATGTTTATTATGATGAAGTGGAGGAGAAGGAGGCAAAAAAGGCTTCAAATGGATCTGGTGAACGAATGTTTAAGTGGCTGTATAATGCTGCATACAGATCCTAACGAATTTGGTGACAGAACATTTAGGACCTTGTATGGAAGAAGCTTGAAAGCACAAACCTAATAGTTAATGTTTTTTCGAATAATGAGTTTCTTTCCACTCTCAACTTTATCGCCTAATCATTCCCTAAGTGGTATGGAATTTGTTCCTTGCGAAAGATACTTTATTACCTTTACAATTTATTTGTGAGGGTTTAACTGAATGTTAAACAAACATTTTTGTTGGTTCTATTCGTAATAAGTCGAGCAGATATAAAAAATTCAGGTATCAAGAATCTTTGCCCCTCCACTCAATGGTAAATACTCTATGAAAGCAGCCGCTTCTGACGAAATTCTTCCTCTCCGGCATTAGTTTCGAGTTCACTATTCTTATCTCTGCTCGTACCTACTAACAATGCAGCTTAGCACTCTACTTTTTGCCTGCATGGCTTTACCTAATTTTTCAAGTAAGTTGACCTAACATAACATAAAAAATTGTTATCAACCCTAATCTTCAGTTCTACTTCTAAATGTAAAATTTCTAATTTTATCTTTGCAATCAATATTTTCATTAAGTGTCGCGTTCCTAGATCAAAATCTTGTATCATATGGAAATTTAAAAAATGATGATCAGTGTAATGTTTTATTATTATTGAATAGTATTATTCTCAACATTGACTTTTAAATAAACTATATAAAATTAACAATTAATATTTGCATTAAAATTTGTTTTTAATTAATATTTTAATGTAGTGCCACGTTATAAGCTTGAAACCTTGTACATAGGTTACTAACGCAATTTCATAAATCTTAAACTTGCAATTGACTTTTGAGTGTACAATATTATGTATACACATTTCAATTTGCAAGTGATTCAAAACTCATATTTTTTAGTAATTCCACGTCGCCAGATGCAAATTTGGTAGCATACGGAAATAAAAAAATAAATATTGATGCAATGTTTCATTTTATTAATAGATAATAACCAGCTTAAAAACTTGTAACACATGGAAAATAAAAAAAATGCAGAATAACGCAATTTCATAAATCTTAATCTTAAAATTGATTTCCAAGTGTAAAATATAAAATTTACAAATTTGAATACAAATTTTTTAAAAAATTAATACTTCCATTCAGTGCCCTGTTCACAAATTCAAATCTTGTAACACATGGAAGAAAAAAAATTACGATTAACGCAATGTTTGATTTTATAGATAAATATTAATGTTGAATTTGACTTTAAAATGCACCATGCAAAATTTACAGATCAAATTTGCATTTGAAAATTTTTTAAATGAATATTTCCATGTCGTGCCACGTGGCCAGATAGAAATATTGTAACATATGGGAATTAGAAAATAACGATTAACGCCTGTTTTAGCTTTTTCATCAATCTTGATCTTGAATTTGACTTCTAAATGTGAGATATAAACTACAGGATTCAATTAGCTTCTATCATTTTTTTGAAATAAATATTTCCACTTAGTACCACGTTGCTAGATTATAATCTTGTATCATATGGAAATAAAACCTGACTGATCTATGCAAAATTTGGGGCCCCCCCCCCCCGCCCGTTTTTGTCAAATTTTCACATTTTGAGACCCTCTGAACCCAAAAAACAGGTTTTCGTGACTATGTCCGGCTGTGTGTTTGTGAGTGTGTTTGTTAGTGCGTTAGTGTGTCAGTAGATTTTTAGTTTGCTAGCACGATAACTTTTGAAAGAATTGACAGATTGGATTGGACTTTGGCCTACTCTTTTTCTGCCCTAAAATGAAGGTCAAGTTTGTGAGGCAGCCATTTTGGATGAAAATTCAAAAAGTTAGAGCATTTTCAAAACTTTTGAGACCACTTTGTTCAGAATTTGAAAATTATATGTATGGCTGTTTGCAGTATTCAAAAATATGAACAACTTATCCTCAGGACTTTCTCCGTTAAGAAAAAAATTACTAGAGTTATAGCATTTACAAAATTCAAAAGAATAAACGAAAATGAAAATTTTAAACCAAATACCGCACAATATGAAAAAAAGTCATGAAGAGGAAAACATTGCTTTTTGAATACCCTATAAGATCGTCAGAACAACTTTCTGAATTTTTTTGAAAAATCGAAAATGCAAATTTTTATCGCACAAAAAAATAATGAAAAATAAAAAATTCCATTTTGCGGTCAAACTATACAGGATATGCAAAAAAAAAGGAGACGAAAATTGTGAATTCAAAAAAGATCTACAAATCTGTCAGTAATCACTATTTGATAGGACGCATATTTTTTGTTCAAATTCGTAAAATATAACATTAAAAATAAAGAAATTAAATTTTTGGACAAACTACACTAGCTACAAAAAAAATTATGTTCACCAAAAAGAGCTTCAAATTTGTTATGAATTGTTCTTTGATAAGATGCGTGTTTTTTTTATTCCAAAAAACAACATTAAAAATGAAAAAATTTAATTTTTTGAAAACAGCACAATTTACGGAAAAAAATTAATAGACAAAAGTTGTGCACCCGAAAAGAATCTAAAAACCTGTTATTTATAATTTTCAGATAGAACACGTATATTTTGTTTTGAAAGTAAAAAACAAGATTAGAAATAAAGAATTTGAACTTTTGCAAAAAAGAACAAGAGACGAAAAATGTCATATAAACTCTTGTTATAAAAATATATTAAAATTAAATAATTAATTTTTTAGAAAGAGGACACAAGCTAAAACAAAATTTTGTTTAAGAAAATTTTTCGCCGAAATTATATCTACAAATTTGTTCAAAACGATTTTACGCTAGGATGCGTATTTTTTACTTCAAATTGTAAAAACAGTTTTCTTTCAATTATAAAAACAACAAAATGAAAATACGTATGTTTCAATATCAATGCATAACATGAATTGTTATAATATGAATTTATTGAAATCATCCATTTCTCAGGGTAGGTGAGAATAAAACTTAATGTAAAATAAGAAACAAATATGACATTAATCATGATAAATGAAGTTTGAACTTTATTTTGCAATATCTAAATAAGCAATTCCAGGCCAAGGTCTTGCATAAAATCGAGTGCTTTGTCGCTGTTTTGACCTTTAATTGTGAGAGGGTCTGTGCACAAATGTGGGGGAAATACAAAAACCGAGCGAGGAACGCGAGGTAAATACATTATGGAGCGCGAAGCGCGAGATAAATATATGATTGAGCGCGAAGCGCAAGAACCAATAGTCGCGTGCCCTAGGTGCCCTCAAACTTGTTAGCGCACTAGAAAACTCGCCTGAAAAAATCAATTAAAAATGCTAGCACAACGAAAGATTATCGGGGGGGGGGGGGGGCCCCAATTTTTTTCCTCTTGGAAGCGCAAATCCAAATATGAGGGGGCAAGTTCCTGCGGATCGTCAACACTTGCGATAAATAGGCTAAATTCTTCAAATATTGCATCTCCAAAGTAGCAGAAGAAAAATAAACAGAACTGGCGCGATATTCAAAATAGAAGAATTATTCCAACATTTCATAAAAATATTTTTTCAATAAGATACATCTGTCATGGTTTTTAATAACTTATTACAACTTTATGAAAATTATCACTCTTTTGTCTGTTCGAATAATTTTTCTATTTTGAATGTCGCGCCAGTTGTTTATTTTTTTTCCTGCTGCTTTGAAAATTCAATATTTGAAAAATTTTAAATATTTTTTGCTAGTGTTAACAATTCGCAAGGACTTTCCGCCTCAAATATGGATTTGAGCTTCCAAGTGAAAAAAGAACTGTCCCCGATAATCATTCGTTGCGCTAGCATTTGGAACTGATTTTTTCAGGTGAGTTTTCTAGGTTAGATTACCCACTACATGAGCCCTAATATCATTAAAATCACCAAAGTTATGCAATTGAAAAACAGGATCAACATTTTCAATTTTGAATATCTCCTAAGTTTTTTTGAATTTTTGCAAATTATTTTAGGTTTTTCTTCAACCTAATGTGAATTCTGTCATCTGTAATTCGTGTAATTTCGGAATTCCTTTATGTCTCAGAATTTTGTTATTCCATAGATTTCATAGAATTCGTAGAATTTTAAAAAGTGGAGAGTGGTATATAATGATGGAGGAGGGTTACGTAAGAGGGTTGGCACAATAACGAAGTAAGTTATAAAAGAATGATGTAAAGGAAAAACGTGTTATAAGAGAAAAAAGCGTAGACTGAAGAGGGTAATGTGAGGGAAATTGGAGAGAAATCGGTTATGGCACGTATGGAAGGAAGGGTAGAACATATAGAAAAAGAGAAGGGTGAAGAGGGTGTGAAAGGTGATTGGCAAGAGTGACGAATGGGTGATATGGGAAGGGTCTGAAAAAGGACACATAGGGGTGAATTTGGGTAAGGGTAGTGGAAAGGGAAAATCGGATGGGAAGAGTGGAGAAGGGAGTAGGGAATTTCAAATTTATCATGTGTGTCGGGTATATCGATTATATAACTTTCTCACTTTACTTCCACTTCAATTTCACTGAAACAATTGTTTCAATTGTTTATCTATAGTGCCTGTTAATTGTTTATCAGTTAGGTAAAGGTGAAAGTGAAGCGAAAAGGCTACATAATAGACCAGCTGCATGAAGCAAAATTTCGATGAGTGTATCAATAACGGAATGTGGAACAACAAATTCCGCTGCCCAAGTGTTATCTTCTGACTAACAGTTACATTTCTAGTGTGCAAGAATTTAAAAAATCTCTTTTTTACAGAAGCCGGTGCTGTGAATAATGGTGGTGGAGTTGGTCATGGTAGAGATGGTAATGCATCTCGAAATCCTCATACAGGTAATGCTAATGCTCCATCCCGCTGGATAAGTGCTTATCTTCTGACTAACAGTTACATTTTCAGTGTGCAAGAATGTAACAAATCTCTTTTTTACAGAAGCCGGTGCTATGAATAATGGTGGTGGGGTTGGACATGGCAGAGATGGTAATGCATCTCAAAATCCTCATACAGGTAATGCTAATGCTCCATCCCGCTGGATAAGTGCTTATCTTCTGACTAACAGTTACATTTCCAGTGTGCAAGAATGTAACAAATCTCTTTTTTACAGAAGCCGGTGCTATGAATAATGGTGGTGAAGTTGGTCATGGTAGAGATGGTAATGCATCTCCAAATCCTCATACAGGTAATGCTAATTCTCCATCCCACTGCATAAGTGCTTATCTTCTGACTAACAGTTGCATTTCCAGTGTGCAAAAATGTCATGAATCTCTTTTTTACAGAAGTCGGTGCTATGAGTAATGATGAACGAGCTGGTCATGGTAGAGATGGTAATGCATTTCAAAATTCCCATCCAGGTAATGCTAATGTTCCATCCCGCTGCCTAAGTGCTTATCTTCTGACCAACAGTTATTTTTTCACTGTAGACAAACTTCATAAATCTCTTTTTTACAGATCTCGCTGCTTGGGCTATTCATGGTCATATTCATCCTACTGAAATTCAAAATCCTTTTCCTGGTAACGCTTTGAGTCCACAGAAACAGATATTAATATCGAAAATGGTAAATGGCTCTCCTGCAGATTGGCATTTGATTCGTGGAGAACTCGTACCTGATTTAAGAATTGCATCATGCAATGGTCCACATGGGTACGCTATTGTTGATATCAGTGATAGCGAACGTCTATATGCATGTCTGAAACCCTTTTTGCATCATGACGAGTCTATGAACAGGGAGCATAGTGCTGATCCTCCAGTATTCTTCGCTGTTGTATCAAGAGCAGGTATGCGTAGACTCGAAGCTGATCTTACTCCTGAAGATGCAAGGTCAACACTCAACTCTCGCGGACTTCTATATCATGGCGATGATTTACATAGGAGGCTGGGTTTGCAACCAGTCGGGCACGTTCGTTACATAAAGTCGGATGAAATTAATGTTGGTGGAGACTTATATAAATACTAGAAATATCGCGCGCGCCAGGACACGCGCCTTTTTTCTGCACAATTCTCACATATTCGTAAGGAATGTCTTTTAGATCAGTTTATATTTCCGATAAAAAATTGTGTTTACAAATAACTTAGCCTCCAAAGCTCAACTTTATTTTCGTAAACTATTCGATAAAATCGCGGGAACTTATTTCCAATTCTTTTCAGTTACGCCTAAAATCAGTTGAAATCCTTAAAAGTAATGGAATAGAGATATCGATTTGAAACTTTTGCAATTGTTATAAACAAACTGAGCGTCGAATCAAAAAACCTACAACACCATTGCATTCGTTTTGAAAATACCTAGCTGCGCTTTTTTTATTCCTCTTCAAATCATTTTTTAAACAATTAGCGCATTTGTTGATCAGCTTACATTTGCTGTGTACCTGTAAATATGGATTTGAAACTTTTGTGATTAATTTGACATAAAGTAATGGCACTATGCGAGAACCAAGTATATCACTAGATTCCTCTCAGAAATATCTTTAGAATATGCCATGATAGATATTGTATAGATATTATATAGATTATATAGATATATCGTAGATATTGTATGCCATTATAATGAATGAAACCATTAGTCGGAGAAAATTCAGCATGTTTTACTCAATTACCTTAAGGTGTGTTTTCAGCTATTGTGATGAGCAAACTATTTAAACAGTTACAATGCAATTAACATTCTTCAACGTTTTTGATGTATCAAGACCACAAATATAAACAAACCACATACCAACGAAAGTTTCCATCATTACACAACACTCCCGCACTCGCTCTAGTCAACAATTAATAAACTATTATTTTTATTTCTGAACAGATTTGAATATTTTTGTCAATAATTTGAATGGGTCTAAAATTTTTGGAAAATCTATTAAAATGTAAGAAGATTGCACTCAAATCTTAAAAAATTTTAGAAACTTTTTGAAATGTTGTGACATCTTTTTAGATGTTCTCTTAAAAATTAATTTTTCAAAATAAAAGTCATTTAAAATTTTTCCAAAAATAATAAGGAAATTGTTTGGTTTCTTTTGAAACCCTTCAAAATTCTCAGAAAGCTTTTAAACATTTTGTTCTAAATCATCCAAAATCTATATATTGTTCTGAATCGTTTGAAACCATTTCAAGTTTAAAATCTTTTGGATCTTTTCAAACTTTCTAAACATCTCTTAAACTCTTAAATATTATTCGAAATTTTCCTATGTATCTCAAGAAAACTTTTTGTTCTGTTGAAATCTTTTAAAATCTTAGAAAGCTCCTTTTTTGATTAAAATCATTACAAATAATCTAAATATTCAAACGAGTTTCGAATCTTTTCAAAACTTTGAAAATATTTCAAAGTTACCCTACAATTTTTCAAGATCCTGCAAAATTAAAAAAATGATCTTAAAATCTTTCAGACTATTTTGGGCCCAAACAACATTAAAAATTAAAATAAATTTCTGGACGAATGAAACAAGCTACAAAAAGAAATGAATAGGCAAAATTGCATTTTTTTCTTTGTGGAAATTCTACTTTTTGGCAAAAAATTAATTTTCCTAGTTGAAAATTTATGTATTGGGTTAAAAATTCGACTATTTGGATAGAGATTCTTTTATTTAAAGATTTATCATTTTAGTTGAACAAACATTTTCTTAGTTAAAAATTAAACTATTTTGTTAAAAATAGTTTGTTTTTTTATTGTTGAAAATTAATTTTGTTAGCTGAAAATTTAACTATTCCATTTTTGCTATATATTATGCTTTTTTGGTGGAACATTAATTCTTTTAACTGAAAATGTAACTATTCCAATTTTTCTGGGAATTTTTCCTTTTTTGTGTGGAAGATTAACTCTTTTAACTGAAAATATAATTATTCCGTTCTTGTTGGAGAAATTCATATTTTTGGTTAAAAATTGAACTATTTGGTCAAAAATTTAACTTTTGAACTGGAGAAGTAACCATCGCATTTTTGTTTGAAAATTTTACTGTCTTGGTTGAAAATTCTGCTATTATGTTATGATTTGAGGGTGCACCTTTTTAATTGATTTAATAAATTTAAATCAAAGTAGTAAAAATTTCAATTAAAGAGATGAATTTTCGTTTAAGAAGATGCATTTAAAAAGTTCAAAATTCTTCTGAAGATTCCTCACTTTAGTTGAAAATTCATTTTTTAGTTGAAAACCAAATTGTTTGGTCAAAAATTAATATACGTTTCTCAAGAATTTGTTTGTTTAGTAAAAAATTAATAATTTTTTTTTGGTTGAAAATTCAACTGTTTGTTACAAATTAATTTTCTCAGCTAGACATTCATCATTTTGGTGGAAAATCCGTTTCTAACTAACATTTAAATATTTTATTTATTATTATAAATCTAATTATTCTATTATTATGATATCAATTATTATTATATTAGTTATTATAATAATTACAGGTATAGCATATTTTGAAGTGATAAGAAATAAAAAAGATAAAAGTATGTTATAGGCCAGTAGGCCCATATTGAGAACCACTAAGAGGCGATGAGTCACGATAATTTCCCCGCTTGAATTTGTATGCACAAACCCAAGCGCACCGGACAGCTGTGCCGGTGGAAAATTTCCCGGCACATGATTACGCCGTGAAAGAGCGACAGAAATCACGTGCCTACAGTCTGGAATTTTCTCCCATCTTCCATCTCTCTCTTTGATGCGTTGTTTCACTCCTATTTTGCAAAATTAAAATAATTCGTTTACAAAATTAAAATAATTCATTTTCTTTTACTCACACGTGAATTAAATAATTCGTTTTCCTCCATTTTCAATATAATTAACGAAATTAAAAAAGGTTCCCTATTTAAATAAAAACGGCCTGATTTTTGTAGGGAAAAATCTTTTATTTCCAGCTATTTAGTTTTAAGTTTAGGTTTGATTTGAAGTTTTAATTTAAAGTTCTGAAGTATTTTGGGGTCTTTCAAAATAATTGTAAATAAGTATTAATGTGTCGTGATTAACATTCTGGAAAACTCAAATATTTTGTATTATTTCTTAGGCGACCTATTTTCTTTAGTATTAATTGTAGAATTTAATTTAGGAATTTAGTATCCTTTGTAAACTAAGTATCACGTATTTAATTTTAGTATTCTTAATAATAATATTAATATTAATATTTCGCGAAATATAATTAAAATGGCGCTAGACGCTCGAGGTGGGAAGAAGGCAGCACGGAGTACAGTGTCCCCACCGTCCCGTGACGACTCCGTTGCGAGTCAGGGCCAATCAGAGGACCGGCAGCCGCTCCCTTCTTCGCTCGAGCCCTCCCGCCTTTAGCAGATAAATAGCGACGCTCTGAGTAGGATCGTCACTCAATCGTGCTCTGGCACTTACAGAGACAAATCAACTCCTCGTGACCAGTCTCTCCTTTTTGACTGGCGATCGCTACCTACAGGGATCTCTCTCTCTCGCCAATAAAGAAATCAATTCTCTACTTTCTATCCTCTCATCTTCCTCCACTCTTCTTCTCTTTCCGGTGACTCTGAGATTACCCTCTGAGGTCTCGAGGTCACCTTTATTTATCTCTCTCTCTTCTTTCTGTGACTCTGAGTTTACCTTCGTGGTCTCGAGGTCACACTCTCTTTCCTTCTCTCTCTTCTCTTTCTGTGACTTTTGGGTTTACCTTCGTAGTCTCGAAGTCACCCTTTCTCTCCCTATCTTCTTCCTGTGACTTTGGGTTTACCTTCGTTTTCTCGATGTCACACTCTTTTCTATCTCTCTCTCCTCTTTCTGTGACTTTGAGTTTACCTACGTGGTCTCGAGGTCACACTCTCTTTCTCTTTCTTTCCTTCCGTGATTCTGGGTTTACCCTCCGTGGTGCCGGAATCTCTCTCTTTCTTTCTATGATTCTGGGATTACCCTCCGTGGTCTCGGAATCTCTCTCTTTCTGTGATTCTAGGGTTACCCTCCGTAGTCCCGGAATCTCTTTCTTTCTATGGTTCTGGGTTTAACATCCGTGGTCTCGGAATCTATCTTTCTCTCTCTTTCTGTGATTCTGGGTTTACCCTTTGTGGTCTCGGAATCTCTCTACTTCTCTCTCTCTTCCTCTTCGGCGATTGCAGGCTCACCCCTGAGGTCTCACAATCGCTCTCTCTCTCTCTCTCTGATGCAACCCTTTTGATCGGCCTTCCCCCCCCCCCCTATTTCTCAACTCATTCTTCAGTCAACGAACAACAAAAGGGGCCTACATCAAGTAAGCCATAAGAAATAATGTCACCTTCGTTTTCTAAAAATATGATGTTGTTTTCTAAAATGTGGTGTTTTTTAATTTTTCATATTCGGGAATTGTATAATGCGATTATTTTCCTGTCAGAAATTTTAGGGACGACTAAAATTCCCGATAAATAAAATATATTTAAAATAAAAAATTTTGGAAATTATAAAATTTCCGAAAAATTTAAAGTAATCTCCAAAATGTCTGAAATTCCCAAAAATTTTAGAATAATTAGAAATTTCAAAAATTATTAAAAATTTTCAAAATTCCCAATAATTTCAAAAACTGTCAAAAATTGCAAAAAATAGAGTTTGGCTGTGTTATGAAGAATATCGTATGTAGCAAGGGGTACAAATTGGGCTTCGCGCGGAATTTTATCATTCAAAAATTTTCCTCTGTTTGCAATTTTGTTTCCGGAATTTTCTATGGTAGAGAATTTTCAAATTCGGTAACATCATAAGCTTCGGGCAATTTTAGTTAATTATTAAATATAAGGGAATTTCAATAATATTTACAAGAACAGTAATTTTTTCTACGGGAAAATATCAGATTGAGATATCTGCTTATAGAAATTGTTATTAAAAATAACGAAAATTTTTATCCCAATTCAGCTCAACTACTGCGTTTAAAGCATACCTTTTAGATTGAAGATTCATCATTTTAGAAGAAAATGCACTTCTTTGTTTGAATATGTAACTAGTTTGTTTAAAAGTCGTTTTTTTGTTGTTCAAAAATATTTTTTTTTGCTGTTGTTGCAAAGTCGAATTTTTTGGTAATAAATTGATTTCCCCCTTTGCAAATTCATTTTCTTGGTTTGTAAATTCAACTATTTGGTTGAAAATTCATTTTGTTAATCGATAACTCATCATTCTAGATAAAAATGAAAATATTTATTTAAACTTTTTTTTTGTTAGAAAATTCATCTTTTTCATTGACAATACAACAACAATGTTAAAATTTTCCTTTTTGTGTTTTCTTTGCTTTTTTTTAAATAATCCAGTATGATTTTCTAATTTTAAAAAGAAACTGAAGATAGAAAAAAGCGTCAATGCTTCAAGACCCATTTATCAAAGTTTAAAATAATTGAAATAATTTAACTAATTATAATTATTATACTGACATATAAATAATATATATTTTATATTATTACATTGATTATCATAATTATAATTATTGAATAAATTTAACTAATAAAAAATAACAAAAATGTGAAACAAGGCCATAAGAAATGATGTCACCTTCGTTTTATAAATATATTTTCTACATTGAATTTTTTTTAATGGATAAATAATAAAATATTTAATGATAGATCAAATAGAAAATATGTTTATCAAATAAATTTATTTGGTTTATTAATTATTTATTTCTTGGTTCATTATTTAACAATTTTTTAATTATTCAGATTTGGGAATTTTATAATTTTCCGTCGAAAATTCTTAAATTAAAACAATTGAAAAAACTGTTTTTTAATTAATATAATTTACTTATTAAAAATACAGTAATTGAATAATTTGATGGACAATAATTTTTTAAATGTTTGATGTACTTTCAAGAATTATTGTTTATATGCGAAATAATCGTGATTTAAAAAAATTTTTATTGTAATTTGCTTGGATTTTGAAAATGTTGTTGCCTTCTCTTAAATCATTTCTAATTTACGTTAAATTCTTTTAAATTTATCTTAGATTCGTATTAAATTCATCAATTTTTTTGATTTTTTTCAAAATTCACTCCAAAGGTAATTAATAATTTATAATATTCATATTTTATAATATTAATTGATAATTCAATTAACTCTAATGATATTTCCTAAAATTATTTTTATTCATAAAATTAATAAGCAAGAAATACTTTTTGTAAGCAAAATAATTTTTCAGCCTTTAATTAGTTTTTTTTTTTTTAATTAAAATTATATGAACTATATGAAAGTAGGTCACATTACTTCCAAAAATATGAAGTTTCAAAACAATTTTTCAAAAAATTCTCAACATGTTTTAAAAAGGTTCAAATTTTTCCAAAATTTTTAAAAATCCTACAACATGAACAAAAATTGCCTCAAAATCTTATAGATAATTTTCAAACAATTTAGATAACGTTTTGAAATCTTTTAAAATATTCTCATAAAATTATTTGTTCAAAAAAATCATTTCATTTTTTGTTAGGAATCTTAAAAAAAAATTTAGTTCTCTTAAAACCCTTCAAAATTCCTAAAAATTTTCTGAATTTTTTTTTTCTTCAATAATCTATATATTGTTTCCAATTTTTCGGAATATTTTCAAATTCTAAACAATTTTTTAAATGTTCTCAACAATTCTATATATTATTTTTAAAAGATCTGAAGTTTTCCCAATTTTTTTTAAACCTTTCAAAACTAAAAAAGTTGTCTAAGAACCTTCCAAATTATTTTTAAAAAATGTTTTTAATCTTCAAAAATGTTTCGAAATCTTCTTAAATATTCTATTCAAATAAACTTAAACAAATATTGAATTTTTAACGAAACAGAAATTAATTCTCAACGGAAAATATAATAGGTTGATATTCGAACTAAAGAAGATTTCAATTTTGAACCAAAAAGAGCTGAATATTCATCCAGAACAGATGATAATTCAACCGAAAACTTGTATTTTTAACAACAAAATAATAAAAATTTTACCTGAAGGAACGAATTTTTAAACCAGAAAGACAAATTAAAAAAAAAATATTTTAATTTTCAATCAAAACATTTTTTCAGTCGGAAGAAAAATTCAACAAAATTATATTTTCAACTGGAAAATAATTTTTTATATCGACAAATTAAAAATTTCGAATAACAATATATTTTCTCGAATTATTTGTTTTCAAGTTTATATAAATATAATTTAAGATTTATGAGAAAATTTAAGAGCAGAAATTAAGAAAAATCTAAAAAATTTAATGAACAAAAGTTGTACATCCAACAAATATCTATAAACTTGATACTAATTAGTTTTTGGATGGAACGAGTAGTTTTTGTTTCAATCGCAAAAAATAAAAATGAAAAAAATTTAATTTTTGGAGAAACGACACTTTGGACAAAATCAAGCGAGAAGCACGAGATGCGCAATGAGAATGTGTTTGTCAAGGCCGAAGGAGCTTTAACAAAAGAGAATTCACAATCACCAAATTACAGTTGTCGATATTAGGTTAGAAGCTAGATATTCATTTGTAAAATATTTTCAGTCAGCTAAATGTTACTACGTACTTGCAACAAATAAATATTGCATTGTAAAGTTGAAAATTTTACGAAAAATGACTCTAGTAATTGTAATTATGAAGATAATATTAGATATTATATTCGTCTCTGAAAAATGAAGTAAACTTCACTTGTTGCAAAATTAAAAATAGAATACAGCATTGAGATTATTTTAAACAGATATCTAGGAATCGTAGAAGTTTAAATACTTTTTTTTTTAAATATTTTAAAAATTCCCAAAATCTTTTGTTTTTAAAGTATTTTCAGTCTGTTGAAATATTCTCCTCAAATGAATGTTTGAATCAAATGTTTTATTTTAATTTTCTCGGGAATCTTAGCAAAAATTTTTTATTACCTAGAAACCTTTCAAGCCCTAGCACTTTTGAAAAATGCTTCAGAGTTAAAAAAATGGCCTCAAAATCATTGAGCATCTCTTTCTGTTTTGAAACCTTTTAAAATCTTCTAAACTTTCTGTTCGAAATCTTCAGTAATCTATGTATTTAAAATTTGTTGAAATCTTTCCAACTTTTAAATTATTTTACTCAATTTTGTTTAAACTTTTATAATCTTGCCAAATTGTATCAATTTGGTTTTAAAATCGTCTATATGCAGTTTAAAAATGTTCGAAACTCATTTGAAATATTTTGAAATATTTTTGAATTTCCTCCTGACACTTATTTTTCGTAGTAAAAAATCATCAGAAATCGTTCCAGCAGTCTTAAGAAAAAATTTTTATTCTCTTTAAAACTTTCGAAATTCCAAAAAAGCTTTTTTCAAATTAATTAATATTAAAATATTATGAAATGTATCAAAATATCACGAAATAAAAATACTTGTTTCGAAATTTTGATTTACTAAATTGATTGTGGAGAAAATTTGCCCAGCCGACTGATCGAGGGGGACAAACTCCCAATAATCCCAAAACTTATTAGGAATATTAAACATATTCCAATTAGAAAACTTATTTTTGAATTTGACTGAAATAAAGGAGATAATCTTGAAACTAGTATTAACAAGAAGAAGGAATTACTCATTTTGGAATTGTCATTTAACCCTCTGTCTGATTATTCGACTGTTATCGTCAAAAATCATCAAATGATGCATGTGGAAAGAGAACAACCAATAGTAGTTTTCATTTACGTAACGTGATTAAAGTTGAAGTATATTTAAGAGAATAGCTTGAAATTGGATGAAAAGTGACATTATGATACGAAAACCATTAAGTGGAATCAAAAAGGAAACTTCAAATGGTGCTTGTATCAGCTTTGTGGAAGAGGTGTCGAATAGTTTGGTTTTGAAGAAATTGCGGACCATGTATTAAAAAAGCTAAGAAACACAAGCAGAAAAAAAAACTTGGAAATAACAAGTTGTTTTCCACTTTCAAATTTATTGCCTAATCATTCGGTAATTGTCATCGGATTTTTTCTTCCGCAAAAGATACTGTACTACCTTTACAATTTACTTTATGAAGCTTCAACTGAATGTTCAACAAATATTTTTGTTGGTTCTGTTACTAATGAATTCAGAAGATAGACAAAATTCAGATATCAAAAATCTTTGCCCCTCCACGCAATTGTGAATAATCTATAAAAGCAGCCGCTTCTGACGGAATTTTTCTTCTTCAGCATTAGTCTTGAGTTCTCTATCGTTATCTCTGCTCGTATCTGGAACAATGAAGATCGTCACTTTATTCTTTGCCTGCGTGGCTTTGATCAATTTCGCAAGTATGTGTACCTAACATAATATCAAAAATTATTTGTAATCCTTATCTTTTATTCTACTCTCAAATGTCCAATGTAATATTCATGATTTTAACTTTACAATCAATATATACAGTCAGTGCTGCGTTGCCGGATCAAAATCTTGTAGCATATGGAAACAAGAAATGATGATTAATGCAATATTCCATTTTATTAATGAATATCAATCTTAAATTAGAATTCGAAATCTACCAAATAAATTCAACAATTAAGATTTGCAATTGAAATTTCTAAAAACAAATATTTCCATATAGTGCCACGTTACCAGATTGCAATCTCGTAACATATGGAAATAAAAAAAATAAAGATTTACGCAACGCTTAAGTTTATTTATGAATAATAATTAAAGAAATTTTCTCCTGATTGTAATACGTAAGATTAACAATTAAAATTTGAATTTTTTTTTTAATGAATATTTCCATTTCGCGCCGCGTTACCAGATCTAAAGCTTGTAACATATGGAAGCAAGGAATGATGATTAATACAATATTTCATTTTATTAATAAATATCAATCTTAAATTAGAATTCGAAATCTACCATGGAAAATTCACAATTAGGAAGTGCATTTAAAATTTTTTTAAATAAATATTCCCATATAGTGGCACGTTACCAAATTGGAATCTCGTAACATATGGAAATAAAAAAATGATGATTAACGCAGAAGGTTAAGTTTATTTATGAATAATAATTTACAATTTTTCATCTGATTGTAATGCGTAAGATAAGGAATTAAAATTTGAATTTTTTTTTACTGAATATTACCATTTCGCGCCACGTTACCAGATCCAAATCTTGTAACATATGGAAGCAAGGCATGATGGTTAATACAGTATTTCATTTTATTAATAAACATCAATCTTAAATTATAATTCGAAGTCCACCGTGTAAAATTAACATTTAGGAAGTAAATTTCAAATTTTTTAAAATAAATATTCCCATATAGTGCCACGTTACCAAATTCGAATCTCTGAACATATGGAAATAAAAAAATGATGATTAACGCAACGACTAAGTTTATTTATAAATAATAATTTAAATTTTTTCTTCTGATTGTAATACGTAAGATTAAGAATTAAAATTTGAATTTTT
>CAKNYM010050187.1:47440-75131 GCA_932195095.1 Andricus curvator | reverse complement strand
AAGGAATGATGATTAATACAATATTTCATTTTATTAATAAATATCAATCCTAAATTAGAATTCATAATCTACGATGTAAAATTAACAATTAAGAAGTGCATTTAAAATTTTTTTGAATAAATATTTCCATATAGTGCCACGTTACCAAATTGCAATCTCGTAACATATGGAAATAACAAAAAGAGGATTAACGCAATGGTTAAGTTTATTTATGAATAATAATTTAAAATCTTCCTTCTGATTGTAATACGTAAGATTAAGATTTGAAATTTGAATTTTTTTAAATGAATATTTCCATTTAGCGCCACGTTACCAGATCCAAATCTTGTAACATATGGAAGCAAGGAATGATGATTAATACACTATTTCATTTTATTAATAAATATCAATTTCAAATTAGAATTCGAAATCTACCATGTAAAATTAACAATTAAGAAGTGCATTCAAAATTTGTTCAAATAAATATTTCCATATAGTGCCATGTTACCAGATTGGAATCTCGTAACATATGGAAAAAATTAAAAAATGACGATTAACGCAACGGTTAAGTTTATTTATGAATAATAATTTGAAATTTTTCTTCTGATTGTAATACGTAAGATTAAGCATTAAAATTTGAATTTTTTTTAATGAATATTTCCATTTCGCGCCACGTTACCAGATCCATATCTTGTAACATATGGAAGCAAGGAATGATGATTAATACAATATTTCATTTTATTAATAAATATCAATATTATATATTGTAACAGATATTGTAACATTTGAAAATTGAAAAAATGACAATTAATTCAATATTTTATTTTATTATTGAATATTAATCTTAAATTCAATTTCAAAACAAACCATATACAATTGCGAATTAAAATTTTCAATTAAAATTTTGTATAATTAATATTTTAATGTATTGCCACGTGACCAGCGTGCATACTTCTACATATGCTACTAATGCAATTTCATAAATCCTAATCTCAAAATTGACTTTCAAATGTACAATATAAAATTTACAAATTTGAATCGGAAAATTTTTAAATTTGATATTTCCATTTAAAGCCATGTTTCCAGATTCAAATTTTATAACATATGGAATAAAAAGAATGACGATCAACGCAATGTTTGATTTTATTAATAATTATTATTGATATTAAATTTGACTTCTAAATATACTATATAAAATTGTTGTAATATATGAAGATAAAAATAAGAAAATTAACGAAATGCCTCAGTTTATTCAAAAATAATAATTTTGAATTTACATTTGAAATTTTGTTCAAATAAATATTTTCATTCAGTGCCACATTGCCAGATTGAGATATTGTAAGATAAGGAAATTAAAAAATGAGGATTAACTAGTAGTTTAGCTTCTTATCGATCTTCTAAATGTAGAATATGAAATTCACAAATTTGCATTTGAAATTCTTTTTTAAATAATATATGTATTTAGTGGCACGTTGCCGCAACTATGACTCCTAAATGTACCATATGAAATTTGCAATTAATATTTAAATTTGAAATTTTTTAAATAAATAGTTTAATGTAGTGCCACGTTACCGGATTAAAATATTGTAACATGTGGAAATTAACAAAAATACGAATAACGCATGTTTTAATTTTTTCTAAAATCTTGATCTTGAGTTTCACGTATTAATGTTGAATATGAAATTCACAAATTTGAATTCGAAAAATTTCTTTAATCAATATTTCAATAATCCACATTACCAGCTTGAAACTTTATGACATACTGAAATTAAGAAATGGAGACTAACTCAATTTCATAAATCCTAATTTTGAAATTGACTTCTAAGTGTACGATACAGAAAATACAAAAAATTAAAATTTTTTCAAATAAATATTTCCATTTGGAGGCACTTTGCCAGATTCAAATATTGTAACACATGGCATAAAAAGTACCCCGTTTCCAGATTATAATCTGGTAATATATGAAGATAAAAATATAACAATCAAGAAAATGTCTTAGTTTATTAAAAAATATTGATCTTGAATTTAAATTTGAAATTTTGTTTAAATAAATATCTTTATTTAGTGCCACGTTCATAATATGATCGTAATGTTTTATTTTATTCATAACTGATAATCCTCAACTTGACTTCTAAATGGACAATATGAAATTAATAATTAATTACGAGTTTTCATTTAAAAAATTTTTCATTACTTTTCAATTATTGCATGCTCTTTAATTTTCAGAATTTCCTGAATTCTCCTCACTCTCTTTATTATTTTAATTCTCTGAAAACTACGGATTCAGTCAATTCTTCAAAACTGGGTCTTATTATGAATAAAAAAAACACATAGTGTATCCGTAACGGAATATGCAACAACAAATCCCACTGCCTCAGTGCTTATCTTCTAACTAAGAGTTACTTTTCCAGAAAAAAATAATGTCTTATTTTTTCTTACAGAAGTCGGTGCTATGTATAATAATCCGAATCCCCATGAAGGTAATGCTAATGCTCAATTCGGCTGCCTAAGTGCTTATATTCCAACATTTATTTTTCCAGTGTACACAAATTTCATAAATCAGTTTTTTACAGATATCGGTAATTGGGCTAATCATCGTCATCCTCATCCTACTAAAATTAAATATCCCTCTTCTGAACGTGGTGGTGGTCCACAAAGAGAGATCGTGATAGAAAAAGTGTTTGATGGCGAAACTACACAATGGTTTATGCTTAAAGGAGAACTCGTTCCTGATTTGAGAATTGCATCATGCAATGGCCCACATGGGTACGCTATTGTTAAACTCAATGATATTAACGAAAATCTATATGCATGTCTTCAACCCACTTTCTATCATGAAGAGTCTATAAATGAGGATCGTAATTCAGACCCTCCAGTATACATTGCTGGTGTACTAATTGAAGGTATGCCTAGACTCGAAGCCGAACTTGCGCCTACCGCTCAAAGGTCAGCACTCGACTCTCAAGGACATTTTGTACATGGCGAATTCATACGTAATCACTTCAGTTTGCCTGTACTCGGGCATGTTCATTACATAAAGTACGACCCAATTCATCAAATTACTTTAATTAATGTTGAGGGAGACATACATCTATACCCTCATTACCATCCTGATATACGACCAGGTAGAAATGTGAATCACTGAATTTTGAGAACACCTGCTTGGATCAAAATTATTTATATTATTACAATACGAATGCATATACAAATAATGTAAATGTTTGGTTATTTGTTCCTATGGTTTAACTTGAATTATATTTTAATAATGGAAACAAATACACCAGAATCTCGGTTTCAAACCTCATCATCTAGCTACAAATTAATGTTTGATTATTATCGATATGTTTATATTTTCCGGAAAAGGAATATTTGAATTTAGGAATTAATAGATTTTAAAATAATTTTAAGATAAATGTAACACAGAGAAAGCGGAGAGAAACAGAGCAGCTAGATGGCAACAGGCATCAACGCGCAATGATGCCATTGGCGCGCGGGCCCCACAAATCGACATGGTGGGGCAAACGCGCGAACTGACATCCCCCTCCGCTCCAATTACAGGGAGTAGGAGAGCCGCGACAAGCTTTGCATGCGCCCCGGGCCCTCGGGCATAAAGGAGCGCGTTCAAACCACAATCGTCGCTCGGCCCTCAACTAGGACTTAGCGAAGAGTAGCGCTACCACTACGATTCGCTTTGACTCCATCCTGGACCGCTAGCCATTTACCAACATCTCCGCTGTCTGTCTAGGAAGCTGTCAAATAATAAAGATAATTATTCTGAACTCAGTGTGTCATCATTTCATTTTAACTCAACCTGCTCATTATATAGCAACTGAATCATAGATCCTTCTATCCTTTTTATGACTGAAGAGGATCAAACGTAGAATGCTCTTTTCAGATCAATTAACTTGAACCATCGTCCCTTCAGTCCTTTCCAGAATTGAAGAGCAATTAAAACGTATGGAATTTTGATTATTGTTTTGTTAGGCTTGTCCTCTTCTCTCCTCTCGCTTCAACCTATTTAATGTTGTTACTTGGGCGCTCTAGCGGGCAGTTCCCTTGGTCGCCATTGGTTGAGTCTGAATTATAGAAGAAGGAAGGGACGGTGAAATCGCTGGGGTATTGCCTCTTCTCTTCACCAAGGAAAAGGCAGCCGAACCACTCCTCGGCTGCGTTGACTCAACCACTTTCTCTGTATTCAGACATACCGAATTAACTCGTTGGTGGTCCGGAGACATTGATTTAGTTCCTGCTGATCAACAAGAAGCTCAACGAAATAATAACGAAAAAAAAAGCCAAGGTTTAAACCTTGGCTGATTCGCTTCCTTACCACCAGGGTCGATTAGTCCGAAAAAGGCTGTAGGCACCCTCTCCTTCGTCCCGTCGGAATTCGCTTCGGCCCAGCGGACCTTCATGGTATGAGCAGATTAGGACAAGTCTTTGACTATCAATTTGTCTCTCGAACGAAGACTCTTCTCTCACTCCGTTGAGCTCGCGCTGGACGGATACGTCCCATCCACTTGTAAGCCGCTCGCTGATGTAAAAATCTTTCGCGAGTCTCCGGAGGAAACCCGACGAAAGACCCTAGTTATAGGATCCAAGTTAATCATCTGCAGTGCTCGGTTGGGAATCCATCGGCCGCATACAGCCGGTACCTGCCCCAACGAGGACTCATTTCAGGCCCTGGACCTGCCCAAGGAGCCTGGAGGCTCGGCACTTTCTGCATCAAGATCCTGCAGAGAGAACCTTCGTCATCAAAAGGTTCTTGGCAAAATTCCAGAAGTAGCACACTCTGGACAAGAGGAAATAACCTGACTAGCGCCACCTCAGAACCAGAGAACCAATTCAGAGGGCATGCAGAAACCACGTGTAATTTCCCCACTCAACATACGGGAAAATGTATCAATCCTCAAGAGGAGCCAAGGCCTTGAATCGATTGGCTAGAACAAACCAGGTCAAAGATAAAATGGTAAAATGGAGGCCCATGCGCACTTTACAGATGAGGTACTTTTTTCACCGGCAGAGTTGTGCACAAATTGTTTCAGTTGCATTAGAATTACTTACTTGGAATAGAAGCTTCTAATGTGTTCCTTAAGGGTTTACATTTTTTTTGTATCTCTCCCCTATTCCTTTACACACCCCCCACAGACTTACTTGGTGATGGGAGGGGGACCTAAAGTTTAAGGTGGGTTCCGAACAACCGAGAGCATCAGCTTTAAGTACTTAGAGAACCGTTTTCTCTCGAGGTACCAGTCCCTTGACTCTCCGGAGATGAACAACTCCCTTCCTAGGCTAGTGTTCACCGCATAGGCTGCCAAAGCTCTTCCAGAGTGCGAGGCGGGAATCGAACCCGCAATCCGACGGAGTGGGTCCAAAGCCTACGCCTTAACCCCCACGACCATCGTCTCAATCCATTACAATTACTTTGAGCATTTATTTAGGGTGGATTCGAAATAAATTGAATGTGGTTTGTGATTCAAAACAGACGAATTTTCAACGAAATGGAGAAATCATCAACGAAAACAGAATAATCTTTAGCCAAAGATGTACAAATACAAAGTAGAAAATTCCAGTGACTAATTTTTATTTTTATTTAGTTGTTTGGTTGATTTGTGAAAATTTTATATTTGTCAAAAAAAGTACCTGGAAAGCATTTGAGATGTCACGTCCCGAGCAAAAGGCGTGGGTAGTATGGAAAATAGGAGAAGAGAGAGACCAGTGTGCTGATTATGTCAGGCTGGTAAGACCTGACCATTTATTTGTTCGTGGGTTTGTGTGTCACTTATCAGCCCTACGCGGAGTGTGTCAGAGTACAGTGTCTAAATGAGTGAGAGATAGTTGCTTCAACGATTATTTTATTATAAGGAATAAGATAAATTCAATAAACTCGGAAGTAATTCAATAGTGAAAAGTGTACGAGCACTTTTCAGTAATGGTAGTGCGATACAGGGTCCTGTGCCGATACCCAATCCACACTTGAGTTCTTTTCGCAAACGTTTAACACCGCGGACTTTATTTGTAAAAGACTCACTTTACGACGACCGAAAGTCTTAGCCAAAGGGAATTAGTTCAAGACTCGAGAACGTTAACTACTTTAAGTTTGAACTTGAAAGTGCACGACTCAATCAGAGTATGCTAAGTTATCGGTATTCTCTGAGTTCTTATCACTTCATGGTAATACTTAAAGTATCTTGTGGTTTCTATCTTGCCGACGGTAGTGCCGTTACCATACTTAGGTTCAAACTCAGAGAAGATCGGTAATGCTATTGCTTGTAGTTGATGGAGTTAGCCTGAATGATGTGGTGTGAGTTAGGTTGCGCCTAGCTAGGCGTTACATTAAATTTTGTAGAATTTCGGGACGTAACAGGGAAAGCTTTTTAATTTTACAGGATTTTGAATTTTACAACAAAAAATCAAGTCGCTTTAAAAGATGTCTAAGACTTGTAGAAGCTAAGAAGAAATGACAAAATTATTTATGAATTTAAGGAAACTTTAAGTCAGAAAAAAATTTGTAATCTGTTCAGAACTTCTAAAATTTCTAAATATCTTTTGAGCTGACTGAAATTACTTCTAAAATTTAAGGAAATCTTTCAAAATTCAAAGAATTAATTGCCTTTGAATTTTTAACATTCTCTTTTGACAATTTTGAAAATCACTAAAACTTTTTAAAATCTTTAAAAATATTCTCCTCAAATTATTTTTAATCCTCATCAATTATGCTGTTAAGAAATGTACTATCCTAATTATTTAATTACATCAAATAATCGAGAAAAAAGCTGCTTAGTAGAGGTTACGTACAACTTCAAAAAGTGAACAAATGCTACAAAGCCGAAAAAGGTAAGTATCGTAAGAAGTTGGGCGAGGGGGTAAGGCAGGGTGAAGGAGTAGTGATGGTGTTCTACTGGAACGTGGGTAGAGAGAAAAGAATCGGATAAAATAAAGCCAAAGCTGCCAAGGGGGTATAGGTGGAGTCTACAGGAGGCGGTAAGATTAAAGAAGAAAGGAAAGGCTACTAAAGGAATTATAACGGGGCTGAGAAACGGATTAGAGAAAGAAATTCATGGAGAGGGAGGGGGGAGGGCGTGCAAATGAGGGCAGGAAAGACGGGAGGGGTAACGTGTAAGTTTGTGACACTGTACAATAAGGATGCGATGAAAAGGATTCAAGAAAGGGTGGGAAAATTTTTTAGGCGAAAGAGTGCGACAGGGTAAAATTTACCTGTCACTTGTTGAACGAATCAACATAACCTCTCCAGCTAGCACCGAAAAAACAAGTATCTTCTTCCTTCACTGGGGTGTTCGGGACGGGAGTCAAACTTCCCACGGGCACTTTTGGCACGAAACAAGATTTGTTCATTGATACATATGCTTTTTATTATTTCCTTTTTGGTGTCGTCGAGATTTCGCACAAGAGCGAAACTGACAGCTCAGCGTGATGTCAACAACAACGACGTCGGAGAACCAGAGGACCGTCCCACAGTAGGACAGAAAGAGATGGAGAGAGCCCAGGTACAGACTGTCTTCTTCTGGCCTGCGGCTGTCGACCAGTATTCCGCCATGTTGATAAAGGAAGGGAGCAGAACCAACAGCAGAACGCCAAAGTAAAGCAAGATGGCGGTCTCAGTCCTATCGATACTGACATGCAAATCGCCATAATCCATCTCGTGTCGTATCATCCTTATACTCCATTTACCGGAAGCCCCGAAGATGGCAGATTGCGCTCGGATCGGGTGAAAAATTTCCCAAATCAACCCCCTTTTAATATTCTTCTCGAGGATTCTGATAGGAGAAAGTCATTGAGAAGAAGAAATCCATTCAGACCCCGAAGGTTATAACAATAACAAAGTTTTCTTTTGTTTTGGCGGCAGAAATATCGGTACGTTGCTCCAGCAAGACGGCGGCCGCCAATGATGCGTGGAGCTGCGATTGGCGAAGAACGTCGATCCAGGTGAAGGCGACGCTCTGATTACATAATAGGAACCAGGCCACAAAGTTCGAGTACAACACAAAGAACATGAATAGCTTCAAGAAGCTGTGCAATGCCCGCATAAAACCTGAGCAGGAATGCCCGCCTATTACCACCGAGGAGGTGAAAACAGTTTTAAGAGGCATAAAGAACTATTCCGCGCCGGGACTAGATGGTATGAAGACCTTCTGTTGAAAGAAGTTTCCTTTGACCCACCAGCATCTGTCCCGCATTTTCACCTTATATCTAAAGTCGGAAGAGCCTATTCCGGAGTGGTTGATGGAAGGGCAACTTAGCTGACTGAATTATAGGATTGTTCGGACAATTGAACCTGTGTGACGAGAGATATACAAACAACGCGGATCAAAGAAAGGCGTAGTTGGATGTCGAGAGAACGGACTCATCGATATATATGTTTGCAAAGACGCAGAATCCTACCAGTGCTACCTATCGATGGCCTGGATTGATTACCGGGAAGCTTTCGATTCAACCTCCCATATACTTTTCATTTGTCTGTTGGAAAGCCTAATGGTTTATCCACACATCGTGCGGTGCATAGAGAGATTGATGCCGCTTTGGAAAACCAGATTTACTATCTCATCTGGAAAACATCGTGTTTCAACTAACAGCGTCACCTATCAGAGTGGTGTCTTTTAGAGCGAAACCATGAGCCTTCTCCTCTTTTGCCTCACATTATTGCCACTATCTCTCGCACTGCGTCATTCCGAAGGGTACTACTACGGCAAACTTGAGAATCAAAAGCATGAGGTCATTCATGTATTTTACATGGATGATCTTAAGATCTATGCTAAACATTAAGAGAAACTACATCTAGGTCTAGGGATTGTCGAGAAATACACTCAAGAGATTGGAATGGATACGAATGGATATGAATTGGAATAAAGGATACTTCCCGTAGCAGATAAAAATGTCTCATCCGACGGATTTGGTCTTCTGAACTGTCGGCGAGAAACAAAGTATCTCCAACAAACATGCTTGCCGTCCCGGTAGTACTCTATTCATTTGGAGTGATTCCATGGACGAAGGACAAGCTCAGATGCCTCAATATCGGGACGCGAAACGTTTTGCACCTGAAAAAAAGCATGCACCTTAAGTATTCTGTTCCACGACTGTACATCTCACGCGGACAAGGTGGTCGCGGAATATTAAATCTTGAATGTCTTGAAAATAGGATTATTCTCAGTACAGCTCACATAGTCGCAAACGGACGAGATCCTCTACTTAAAATGGTCAGGGAACACGAAGAAATGGGCAGAGGAGTGTTTCTGTACAAAGCAGCTGAGGAGGCTGATGAGACACTCGGCCTTGACTTCAATATCTTCAATAAAAAATGCATCAAATCTTATCCATCTCGAGTACTCACTCCTGAATGCCCGGATTCAGACAAAACAGGAGAAAAACTTCCTCGAACAGCTCCTCGACAAGAGGATGCACGGCATCTTCTACATAAATTTGGAGGATCAGTCGATGTCGTATGAGCTAACGTTTTGCTTACCCTAAATCACCCGAATTGAAGTCGGGCACGGGAGGTTTCATTTTGGAATGTCAAGACAGTACCATTTCCACTCTAGCATACCGTAGCCACATTTTAAGCCAAGATATTCCCGATGATAGCTGCAGAGCGTGTCATGCCCACCCAGAGTATCTAGGACACATAATATCTAGTTGTCCAACTCATGCGGGAATGACCTACATCCAAAGGCACAATGCGGCACTAAGAGTGCTTTATTACCATCTCTGTCACTCTGACGGCATTACCGCAAATACCGCTCCGCTAAACGCTCCTAGGGAAATAGAGTCAATTGTCGGAAATGAGAAGTGCCGCATATACTGGAACTTCATATTCTCGACAATTGTTTCTGTTGCGCACTCGAGGCCTGATATAGTTCTCCTTGACTTCGAGAAGCGAACCACGTTTGTTATCGAATTTTCGGCACCAGCTGACAAAAACATCATAGTCAAGGAGAATGAAAAGAAAGAATGGTATAAAGACCTTGTTAGGGAGTTGCGATGTTTATACCCGGAATATTCTGTTAAGCTAATTGTCCTGATCATCGGCGCTCTTGGAGGTGTGAAGCTTTCACAGGTTAATAGCCTGAAAAGCATCCCTGCGTGTCGAGAAAATGCTAAGACGCTTGTGGGGAAGATGCAGAAGGCGGTGGTCCTTAGGTCGCTCCGTGTCCTCAGATTGCACGAGACTTTTGCATGATCATTGTACAAAAGTCCGTCGCAGACTATAACCACCTATCTCGCAGTCGTGAGACGTGGTTGTGTCTAAAATTTTACCGCGATTTCTCTGGGAGCGAGTGCAGTATTTCAGATTAGCACCCGCTCCCGGCGAAATTCCGCGGTTGTCCTCATGACAAACTTGTAATCATATCAATATCATAAAATGAAATTTGTTGATCTGAAGTTTTGATTTGCTAAATTCATTGTGTGAAAAATTTATCCAGCCGACTAAGTGAGCCAACACACGAGCACCGCGACTGCAACACATCAGCGGCTGAGGGGTACAAACTCCCAATAATCAAAAACCTGATCAGGAAGAGTGAACACTTTCCAATTAGAAATCTTTTCCAATATTTTGACTCAAATAAATAAGATGATCATTAAAATAGTATTAGCAGGAATTAAGAATTACTCATTTCGAAATTGTCATTTGAAAAAGGCCAGGATATTCAGAAGAACAAACTGATAAGAAGTGTTATTCTTCAATATGGCAAGCAATCAATTCTTCAATAAAATCGTATGCGCGACCTCGCGAAAACAACTTCTAAAAAAGGACAACTTTTTTTTATTGAGCTCAGGCATCTGATTTCTGAATAGAGTGATATGACAATGTCTGTGCTTGTACTAGCTTATTAGAAGAGATATGGAAAAGTTTGGTTTTAAAGAAGTTGGAAACCAGTTATGAAAGAAGCTTAAAAGCACAAGCCTAATGGTTGAAAAAAAAATTGAAAATAATAAGCTGCTTCCACTTTTACCTTTGTTGCCTAATCATTCCGTAAATGCTGTCGAATTTTTTCTCCTGCAAAAGATACTGTATTACCTTTATAATTTAGTTTAGGACGGTTCAACTCAATGTTCAACAAACACTGTTGTTGGTTCTATTACTTATAAATCCAGTAAATATGAAAAATTCAGATATCACGAATTTTTGCCCCTCCACTCAATTGTAAATAATCTATAAAAGCAGCCGCTTCTGACGAAATTGTTCCTCTCCAGCATCAGTCTTGAGTTGTCTATGCTAGTACCTAGAAGCAATGAAGATCGTCACTCTATTCTTTGACTGCGTGGTTTTGCTCTATTTTGCAAGTATGTGTACCTAATGCATAATAAATAATATGTGTTACATAATATACATTTAACATAATATAAAAAATGGTTAATAATCGTGATCTATAATTTTACTTTCAAATGTATAATGTAACATTCATAATTCAAACTTTGCGATCAATATCTTCCTTCAGTGCCACGTTGTCAGATCAAAATCTCGTAACATATGGAAACTAAAAAATGAGGATTACCACAATGGTTAAGTCTGTCCGAAAATATTATTTCAAAATTTGTCTTCTGATTCTACAATATAAAATTTGAAATAAAAATTTCAATTTGAAAAACTTTTCAAACAAATATTCATTCAGTACCACGTCGTTACCAGCTTTAAAACTTGCATATATGTTTTCAAATTAATATTGTCATTTAGTGCCACGTTGCCTGATCGAAATCTTGAAACATATGGAATGAGAAAAATTACGAATAATGTAATGTTTGACTTTATTAATAAATATTATTCTGAAATTTGATACTTAAATGTACTATATCAAATTTTCAGTTTGATTTTGCAACTGAAATTTTGTTTAAAGAAGTATTTTTATTCAGTGCCACGTTGCCAGATTTGAATTAGGCAACATATGGAAATGAAAAATACATAATATCGCAAAGTATTTTTTTTTCTGTTTCAACATCTGTTTTTGAGAATGAAACAGTTTTTGGAATTTCTATTTTCAAAAAATATTTCTTTAGACCTGCGTCTTATTATGAATAAAAAAATACATCTCAACATCATTCAGATCAACAAACTGGTAAAATTTCAAAGAAAGGGGCAACATCTTTAGTTTTGAATATCTCCTAAGTTTTTTTAATTTCTTACAAAATATTTGAGGATTTTTCTATTAACTGCTGAGAGAACAAATACTGGGACTTTCATTGAAATTATGAAGAATGAAATTTCTTGAATAAATCTGGAAGTGAAGTGAAAAGGCAACATAATTGACCCCTGCATCAATCAAAATTTCTTTGAGTGTATCCGTAACGGAATATGCAACCACAAATCCCACTACCTTAGTGCTCACCTCCTAATTTACAGTTACTTTTCCAGGGTAAAAAATATCATAAGTCTCTTTTTTACAGAAGTCGGTGCTATGAATAATCCGAATCCTCATCCAGGTAATGCTAATGCTCCATCCCGCTGTCTGAGCGCTCATAATCTAATAGTTATTTTTCCAGCGTACACAAATTTCATAAATCTCTTTTTTACAGATATCGGTCCTTGGGCTAATCATGCTCATACTCATACTACTAAAATTCAATATCCTGTTCTTGGTCATCCTGATCGTCCACGAAGGCAAATACAAATAGCAAAAGTGGTAGATGGCCATTTTACAGATTATCATTTACTTCAAGGAGAACTAGTACCTGATTCAAACATTACATCGTGCAAGGGTCCACATGGATACGCTGTTGTTTACCTCAATAATAGCGAACATTTATATGCATGTCTCAAACCCTTTTCGAATCATGAAGAGTCTGTTAGTAGGGCGCGTACTGGTGACCCTCCAGTATACCTCGCTATTGTAATAAGAGAAGGTAAACCTCAACTTGAAGCCGATCTTGCACCTCGCGATTGGAGGACAGCACTTGACTCTCGCAGACTTCTATTTCATGGCGCATTCTTTCGTAGAAAGTATGGTTTGCGACCTCTCGGGCGCGTTCGTTACATACAGTCAAATGGAACTAAAATTGATGGAAAACTATATAAATACCCTGGTGTACGTCCTGAATTATGAAATAGGAGAGTTCTTAATCTCTGAATTTTGAGATCCTCTCCTTGGAATTCCATTATAGCAGCGGTTTCACTGAATTCAACTTTCACAGCTCTCGCCTTCACGAGCTTCCTCTTGTCATCTTTTCGTTTACGAATACGTGGGTGCCCATGAATCATGCTTGGCCTACGTGACCAGCGACACTAGTACGCCCTGACTAGTGTCGATGAAAAAACTAATTATTTCAATTATTGAGCAACGAATGTATATGCAAATAATGTGATTTGGTCAGTAGCTCGTACGGTTTAACTTGAATTATATTTCGATATAGAAGCAAACACGTATTTTAAAATATGAATTAATGTGTGAATAAAATAACGAAATAATTATATTATTGACATATTATTGACTAGCTAAGAAGTAATGTTTGATTATCGACAGGTTGATATTTCGCAGAAGAGAAATATCAGGTTTTTGAAATGAACAGCTTTCAAAATAATTTTAAGATAAATGTAACAGAGAGAAAACGGAGAGAAGCAAGGAGCGGCTAGCGGCTAGAAACTAAATTATGAATCATTCTCGCCTTTTTAGGAATGAAGAGCATCAAACATAGAATGCTCCTTTCAGATCAATTAACTCGAACACTCCTCCATTCAGTCCTTTTTAGAACTGAAGGGCAATCAAAACGTAGAAAATTTTAATTATTTTCGGTTTGAGCTTTTCCTTGTCCCTCCTCTCGGTTCAACCTGTTTAGTGTTGTCCTTTGAGAGCTCTAACGTTCCATTGGTCACCACTGGATGGGCCTGCATTATAGGCAGGGGAAGGGACGCTATAATCGCTGAGTATAGCCTCTCCTCTTACCCGAAGTAAGGGCACCGAATCAGCTACCATTCGGCTATGCGGAGGCACCAAATTCTTCACACGTCTGCTGTCTGGACGCATCGACTTGACCACATCTCGGTGCCTAGAAAACACCGAGTCCACTATCGTCCGGCTGTCAGGAGGCACTGGCTCAACCTCTTCTTTTGTCTTCAGACCTATCAAATTAACTTCTTCTTGGTGGTCCGGAGACACTGATTTAGTTCCTGCTGATCAACAGAAGGCTCAACCGAATTCGAGCAAAGGCCTCCTTGGCCGATTTGCCCCCTTATCACCAGGCTCGATCAGAAGAGAAAGGTTTAAATCACGCGTCGCTCCGTCCGGTCAAAATTCGCCTTGGCCCGGCGAACTCTAGTCCCAGTATCAGCAGACCAGGACAGGTCTTTGACTATTAATTTGCCTCTCTAACGGGAAGTCTCCTTTCATCCCGCCAATCCCATTACGGAAGGAAAGACACGCTCCACTAGAAAGCCGTCGCTGAGGTGAAAAAGTCTACCGCAAGTTTCTGGAGAAAAACCGACGAAAGACTCTAATTAAAGAATCCAATTTCATCATCCGCACCGCTCGGTTAGGAATCCGTCTGTCACAGACAGCCGGCACTTGCCTCAACGAGGACTCCTTGCAGGCCCTGGACGGATTCGTTCCCAAGGAGGCTGTTCACCCTGATCATCCTCAGATGCCCAAAGAGAAGAAGAAGAAACTTGGCTGCCCGAGAAGCCTGTGGGCTTGGCCCCCTCTGTATCGAGATTCTGCAAAAAGAATCTTCGTTATCAAAAGTTTCTTGGCGAAACTCCTTTTTTCCTCTCCTGTAGAAAATTTTTGTTTCAAACAAAAAAAAAAAAAAAAGGAATTATCAAACAGTAGCATCAAACTAAAAGGACGAATTTTTGGGAAAATATTTAAGTATTATAACCAAAAAGTCGACTTTTCAATTTAAAAAGCAAATGAAATAGCTATATTTTCAGATAAAATATTAAGACTTTGCAAAAGAAAATAAATTCCCAATAAAACACATCAATTTTCGTCCGAATACTTGAATTTTCAACTACAAAGAATAAGTTTGCAAAACAAAAGTGCCACAGTTAAATCCGCAGATAAAAAAAATATATATACAAAAGACCAGAATTATCGGCCAGTTGTATTATTTTTCTGCCCAAATAGAGAAATTCTTAACAAAATAATTGAGTTTTTAAGCTGAAGCGTTTAAAGTTTTGAACTGGAGCAGAAGAATTTCTAACCAGAAAGTTAATTTTTAATTAAGAAAGCTGAATTTTCAACAAAATATTTCAATTTTATACGAAAAATGGAATTGTTGAATTTTTAATTTAAAAAATTATTCTTGAACAGAAAAGCTTGATTTTTTCCAAAATAAATAATTTTTCAACAAAATAGCTGAATTTTTCAATGAGAATGTTAATTTACAACCAAATAGTTGAATTTTCAACTAAAATGGTGAATCATCATTTTAGAAAACGAATTTTCCAGAAAAATTGTCAACATTCTACCAAAGAGTTGAGTTTTCAACCTTAAAGTAGATTTTTTAATCCAGTAGGTATTTTTCCAAAGAAAAATATGAATTATTATCAAAATACATAAATTTTCAACGCAGTACTTAAATTTTCTCCTAACAAAGATAAATTTTGAGAATTTCAAGATTTTTTTTTTCAGTTTCAATAATTTCAAGATGAATTTTCATCCAAAAATGTAATAGTTAAATTTTCAGATAAATAGATAAACGTTTATTTTTTTAGCCTGCTGACCTTAAAAAATTGACTTGCTTACACTTCCATTTTTTCACAGAATTTTCTTAAAACTAACCCTTAAAACTAACATCCTTCCACACCTTATCTCTAACGCCGCTCGCTCTTATCACATTGCCTTCCTCGCTTCGTCTCGCCTCGCTCGCATGTCCCTACTTTCTTGGCTTGCCTCGCATTACCAAACTCTGCCTCCGCGGCTAATCCCTAATACTTATCTACTATTTACAATATTTACATTTACTTATATTTACTTCCTCTTCTATTTCAAATCTTTCCTTTTCCATTCCTCTTCCTCCTTCCTTCTCTTCTTCTCCGTCTTACCCAAAACTCCCTTCACCCATGCTACTGAACTTTTGTCCCCCCTTTCATGCATCAATACCTCCATGATTATCCCACTCATTTCCACCTCTACGCACTCCTGCAACCAGTGCTCCACTCTTGCCTCGCCCTTTCCACATAGTTCACACATCCTCTTTTCCCTAGCGAGCCAGAACCAATTAAAAACCTCCATGCACCCACATCTCATTCTCGCTATAAGCTCCTGACTTCCTTTCTCTCCTTTCTCACACAAATATTGCGCTCTCGCCCCTGGCGTAATCCACACATAGTTCCCATTAAACCTTGTCTCTCTCATTCTCTCTTTCCCTGCTGTCTTCTCTCTCTCCATGCTGTTTTTCTCAACCAACGCATATACCTTCCTTCCTTCCTCATGCATCCTTCTCATTTCATCCATCTGCAGTCCATTCGTTCTAAAATACCTTTCTCTTTCAACCTCCATCTTCCCACCCCCTCTCCTGTTCTCCCTCTCCCACCAACACTCCCTAACCAGCTTACTTCCCCCCTCTTCCAAAAATTTCTCCTCATATTTACACGCCCTACTCCCCGCTAGAAGCCCTACACTCGTTCTCCCCGTCTCCCTCCTGACAATATAATTAGGCGCGTTCCTTGCCAGCCCCAGTGTCCACTTCACATACCTCTCCTGTGTCCTATTTACCTCTTCGCTTTCCTTCCATCCCCACACCTCTACTCCATACAATAGAATACTCATCACTAGTGAGTCAAAAAATTTCATTCTCCTTCCAAAATCATCTGCGAATAACTTCTTTCACAACCCCCATACCTGCCTCATCACCACATTTGCCCTCCTAACTCCCTCTTTTATGTGACCATCCACTCCGCCATTCCTCCGAAACAAGAAGCTCAGGTACACAAACTCTTTTAACTCCTGCACCGCCTTTCCCTTCCACTTCCAGTCCCCTTCCTTATCCCTTCCACATCCTTTTCTGAAAAACATAACCTTGGACTTTTCCGCATTCAATTCTAACCTGTCCTTATGCAGATATCTTCTCACCCTCTTCATCATTTCCTTTAAGGCCTCCTCGGTTTTTGCCAACAACACTATGTCATCTGCATACGCCAGCGACCGAATTCTAACCCCTCCTATCCTGACTCCTCCTACCACTCCGGCCTCCAGCTTACTTTCCATATCCCTAATTAAAATCGCAAAAAGCGTTGGGCTAAGCGGACACCCTTATCTTAACCCTCTATCCATCCAGAATCCCTCCGAAATCCCCTGTCCTCCTCTTACCTTATCTTTGGTCTCTTTATATATCAGACCTCTCTCCACTCCCCTGTCCTCCATCGCCTCTCACAACCCCCCCCCCCCACCTTATCCACCGACGGAAACGCGCCTTTTAGATCCACAAAAAACGCGTACACTCTCGACCCCTTCTTCGCTAATTCTCTATCCACCACGTGCTGCAGAACGTAGATATTGTCGATAGTACGCCTACCTATCCTAAAGCCCGCCTGCGTCTCCAGCAATATTCCTTTCCCCTCGACACCCTTCCGCAGCCTGTCCGCCACCACCTTCGCGTATACTTTATACGCCGTATTCATTAGCGTAATCCCTCTCTAATTTTCCTGCCTATCCCTATCTCCTTACTTATACAGAGGCAATATTAACCCTTCTCTCCACCCTCGTGGGAATCCCTCCCCCCTCCATACTTTCTTCACTACCTCCTTCAGCCTCTCCATAACCTCTTGTGTACTAAACAGCCATGCTTCGTTCTCTACCCCATGCAGCCCTGCTGATTTTGACCTTCTTAACTTCCTTATCTGTTTATCTATCTCCTCGTCATTCAACTCCTCCATCTGTGCCTCCCCCGTTCTTGTACTCCCCTCATCTCTCTTCCTTGAATCTGAGCCCTGAAATGATTCTTTAAAAAACTCCCTCGACTCCTCAGTCGCTATCTTCTCGCTTATCCCTACTCTACGCTTCCTAAACCTATTTATTATCTTCCAGACTTCCCCCTCTGTCTTAACAGTCCCTAACTCCTCCTCCAGCTCTTTCTCCTTTTCCTGTTCCTTTTTCTTACACATCAATCTGAACCCCTTCCTCATTTCTACGTACTCCTCCCTTTTCGCAGTACCCTCTTTCCACTTCTTATACTTCCTCTTTACCTTCCTTTTCATCTTTTCCCATTCCCTATCCCACTACGGCTTTACCATTCCTTTCTTCTTCTTTTTGAATACCTTCTTTTGCACGCACCCTTGTACTTTCTTTCTTAAATCCTCCTATATCTCTTTCACCGTCTCCCCTTCGGAGCGTACTTTCCCTAATTGCTCCTTATACTTCTCTATCGCCTCCCTCGTCCAGCTAACCCTCTCCCCCGTCCACACTTCTTCCCCACCTTGCCTTCCGCCATTCTCACCCCTTATCCACAACCCTAATGGCTGATGGTCTGACTCTACCCTCCCTTCTACTGCGAATCTCTTCATCTCCGCCCACCCTTGCATATTCATGACTGCATAGTCTATCAACGATACCCCCACCTTACCTACATATGTGTATTCTCCCTCTTCGTCCCCAGTTTCCATACCATTTGCCACCGCCCAGCCTCTATCCTCCATCCAGTCCCTTAGAATCTCCCCCTCCTTATTTATTAACCTATCCTTCGAATTCCTTTCGAAGCTCTCCCCTTCCCTGTAAAGGCCCTCTTCTCTCCCCTAAATTTTCAGATAAAAAATTAATTTTCGTTTGAAAATAAGAATAATTTTCAACAAACTAATTTTTAACATCAAAATATCATAAAATAAATATACTAGTTTGAAAATTTTAATTTACCAAATTGATTGTGCTAGGGTGGTAGCTCACCACCCTAGCACCACTACTGTTACACACTAGCGCTCAAGGGGGACAAACTCCCATTAATCAAGAACCTTATTAGGAATGCTCAACATTTTTCAATTAGAAAACTTTTTCAACATTTTGACTCAAATAAATAAGATGAGTTCGAGAATAGTATTAACAAGAATTAAGAATTCATTATTCTGCAATTATCATTTGATAAAGGCCAAAATATTCACAAGAACAAACTGATAACAGGCACTAGAAGTGTTATTCTCCCATAAGGCAAGCAATCAATTTTTCAACAACATCGTATGCGCGACCTCGCGAAAACATTCGACTTTTGAATGATATGACAATGTCAGTGCTTGTACTAACTTTGTAGAAGAAATGTCTAATAGTTTGGCTTCAAAGAAGTTTTGAACCAATTATGAGAAAAGATTAAGAGCACAAGCCTCATGATTACAAAAAAAAAAAAAAATAATAAGTTGCTTTACAATTTTAACCTTATTGCCTAATCATTCCATAAGTGTTGTCGAATTTTATCTCGCGCAAAAGATACTGTATTATTTAGTTTATCACGGTTCAACTGAATCTTCAACAAACATTTTTGTTGGTTCTATTTATAATAAATCCAGAAAATATGAAAAATTCAGATACCATAAATCTTTTCCCCTCATTCTTGAGTTCTCTATCGTTATCTTTGCTCGTATCTAGGAACAATGAAGATCGTCACTCTATGCTTTGCCTGCATGGCTTTGCTCACTTTCGGAAGTATGTGTACATAATACATAATATATATGTAACATAATATCAACAATGGTTAATAATCCTGATCTATAATTTTACTTCCAAATGTATAAGGGCACATTTATAATTCAAACTTTGCAATCAATGTCCTCATTCCGTGCCACGCTGTCAGTGCAAAATCTCGTAACATATGGAAACTAAAAAAATGATGATTCATGCAATTTTCTATTTTCGTGATAAATATATTTAAATGTACTATATAAACTTTACTGCTCGGTGGGTTCCTGTGACCACTACGTAGCGCGTCCTCAGGTTGCGGATAGAGGAACGGCCCGTGAGGCTGAACAGCCCCTAAGTTTAACTGCGAATACAAGAATAAGCAGTCGCGAACAGCCGATAGGAGCCAGTCGTGAGTGTGGTGAGCCCAGCACTGGTAGAAAATAGGTACACGACAACCACGGCTTGGGGGGACTGACCCATTCGCGTTCATACGCAATGGGTGGGTTCTGGCAAGCCGAGTTGCAGCGTGTATCCACCTAGAAACTCTACCCGAACCAAAACTAAAAATCTTGTAAGGGAAAAATCCTGCTGCCCATTGGACACCGCAGCGATGACACTGCCCGCGAGGGATGTGTGGAATGATTCGCCTGCACAGGGCCAAAGGGGTATTGATGCAAGTACGCGCGCTGCCTTGAAGGGGGATGTTAGGATACGAGGATGAAACTGTAATGTGTCTGATGACAAGTTGACACGGTTCTTGTCAAAGTCGGAAAGCTCCCATACTTAGACCCAGAGAGGTATGGGGGTTATCACTTCTGTTTCCGTGGACTCACCTACGATCGGAATAGGATCCTCACATGCGGATTTCCACAAAATTATCATGGCTAACTTGCAACAACAAAAAACTACCGTAAAATATCTAAGGGCGGGAACAATGAACGCGCGTAGTCTAAATACTGCCGGATTTAGCGAACTCATTGAGATAGCAAACAAATACCATTCTGACTTAATAGCACTTCAAGAAACCTGCTGGCCGGGCGATTACGCGTCAATTTCTAAGGATAACTATACTTTTCACTATGGGGGAGCTAAGGGGCGCACACTGGGGACCGATTTTCTCATTAATAAACGAATTTCGCAAGCGGTTATCGACATACAATTCATTAACGATCGGTTATCATACATTGTACTAAAGGGTAATTTCAGAAAAAAGGTGTTAATCAACGTGCACTGCCCCACCGAGGACAAAGAAGAAGACACTAAGGATCTTTTTTACGAAACAATCGTACAGGTTTTTGACCAGTTCTCAACGTATGACGCAAAAATAGTATTGGGAGATTTCAACGCGAAAATTGGAAAAGAACCGATGTATAGGCCTACAATAGGGTCGGAAAGTTTGCATGACGTCAGTAATGATAATGGGACTAGAGTAATATACATAAAAATATACATAAGGCCACCTGGACATCACCAGATGGTATCACTCACAATCAGATTGATCACGTTCTAATTGACACAAGACGTGATACAAACATTCTCGATATAAGATCGTACAGGGGAGCGGATTTAAATTCAGACCACTTTCTCGTGATAGTAAAACTAAGATCTAGGCTAGCGTTAAGTAAGAAAACAAGCCGCAAAGAGCCAACAGTTCCTTTCAATATAGATGAGTTTAAAACACCAACAGAAATATTAAATTATCAAGTTGAGATTTCTAATAGTTTCGACGTTCTCCAAGAACAGAGAGACGATAACGATAATTACGTGGAGGACTCGGAAACCCTGTGGAGCAATATGAAAAAGGCGATAAAGGCAGCCGCGAAACTTACTATCGGTTTGAAGAAAGTAACCAAAAGCAAACCATGGTTTGACGAAGAGTGCAAACTTTGGTTTGAAAAACGTTGGAAGGCCAAACTAATTAGTTTACAAAATGAGTGCGATCAAACACATAAGAAGTATCTCGAGATTAGTAAAAGTACAAATAGGCTTCATAGATTCCAGAAAAGGGAGTGGGAAAAGAATAAAATACTAGCAATAGAAACGCATAATAAACAAAATAACCGGCGTAAAATGTACAGGGGAATTAATTGTATAAGGAAAGGCTTCCAAAGTAGAACGGAAGTGATGAGGGACGAAAATGGCAATCTAGTAGCCGATGCGACAGAGAGACTGAATTTATGGAAAAACTATTTCGATAAGCTATTAAATGTACGCGAAGCACTCGTTGAAGGTATCTCGGTGAAATCCACGCTGCCGACCTACTGATTAATGATCCTACTGATGTGGAAATAGAAATGGCCATAAAGAAGTTGAAAAATAACAAAGCCGCGGGCATCGACGAACTACCGTCAGAACTGATAAAAAATAGAGGCCCTTGCCTCACAAGGCGAATTTGTAAATTAATACGCGCAGTTTGGAAAACAGAAGTACATCAGCGATTTATCGATTGCAAAAAAGCTTACGACTCTATTATACGCGCACGAATGTACTGGATCCTAGAGTTCTTGGGTGTACCAAGAATATAAGTTAGACTCATCGAAATTTGCTTAAGCGGCTGTAGGGGTAGAATACGTGTAAACGGAAGTTTATCTGAAGATTTTTCGATCCGCGATGGCCTGAAATAGGGTGATGCACTTTCGTGCGCCCTTTTCAACTTAGTATTTGAATACGTGGTCAGACAAGTACAAGCGAATCCGACTGGTGCTACCCTCAATGGGATTATACTAATTCTTGGGTATGCGGATGATCTCGACTTACTAGGGGATGATAAAGAAACCGTAGATCAGAAAATGTCAGATCCGAACAGAGTAATGTAGGCGGGGATCTAATGGCCAGAAATATGAAATTCGGAAGGGTTAACGAGTTTAAATACCTCGTGTCTATTATAACTAGCGAAAATAACATTGAAACGGAAATCTACTCGCGGCTGCACGCTAGCAATGGGTGCTATTATGCAGCAAACACGCTACCAAAATCGCGATCGCTATCTAGAAACATCAAAGTAAGAATTTACAAAACGATAATAATGTTTTAGGGTTTTCGAAAATAAAGTACTTAGAAAAATCTATGGTCCAAAGAGGGACGAAGAGACTGGTGAATGGAGAAAACTGCCTAATGATGAGCTGCATGCTCTCTACGGGTCAGCAAATATTAACAGAGTAATGAAAGCGCGTTAATTAAGATGGGCAGGGCATGTAGCAAGAATGGGCAATGAAAGAACAGTGGCGCAAATTTTAATAGGGAAACCGACTGGTAACAGACCTCTAGGCAGACCGAGAAACAGATGGGAGAAAAATGTAAGGGATGATCCAAAAAACTAGGACATGATTACTTAAACTAGATGGAGGATGCACAGGATAGAGATGCGTGGCGGTTTCGGGTAGATGAGGCAATGAACTTTCGAGTTCGAATTGCTAATCGATAATAATAATACTAATAATAATATGGTACATGTAGAAGATTAACGTGGCACTGAATTAAAATATTGAATGAATAGATTTTCAAATGCAAATAATGATAGTCAATTTTATGTGGTTTATTTAGAATTTAAATGTAAGATAGGTATTCATTGATAAAATGAAATATTTCGATTGGGTAACGTGGCACTAAATGAAAATATTCATTAGAAATTTTTTTATATTCAAATTTCAGTTGTAAATTTTCTGTTGTACAATTAAAAGACAAATTTTAGATTAATTATTATAAATAAACTTAACCCTTGCGTTAATCCTCATTTTTCTCTTGTCATATGTTACAAGATTCCAATCCTGCGACGTGGCACTAAGTGAAAATATTAATTGACGAAAAATTTCAAATTCAAGTTTGTGAATTTCATATTGTACACTTAGAAGAAAACCTCCGAATTGAGATTTATGAAATTGCGTTAATCTCAATTGTTTGAGATTCCATATGCTGCAAGATTTTTATCTGGCAACGTGTCACTAGATGTTAATATTGATTGCAAAGTTTAAATTATGAATGTTACATTGTACCTTCAGAAATAAAATTGAAAATTAGGACTGACTCATTCTATCCCATTCGTTCCTCCAGCCCTCTTCACTTCTTTCATCCATTCACCTAATCCACTTTCTCCTAAAATCTTTGCCACGTCTTGCTACTAGTTTCCCTTATCTTCAATTTTTCTCCTACATCCTTCTCATCGTTCCCATACATCCCATGTTTTCTTTTCCCATTCATAAATTCTACACTTTCCGTTCTCCTTCTTCACCTAGTAAGTAGATCCCTTTTATTAATTTGTCTCCTAATCTACTTCTTGCTACTCTTGTCTAGCTGTCTTCTCCATATCCCTCTTCTAAATACTTTGGTACTTCTTTTTTCATCATTTTACACCATCAATTATATTTTCATTTCTCAATCATTCTTCTGTCTCTCTTTGCTTCTAACTCCTGCGAACACTTTTTCGCTTACTCCCCACCCTTTCTTTCCCATAGCTTCTCTTCAAACTTCCATGTCCTCTTGCTCTCTAGTACCTAATTTATCAATTTTCCCTTTTCCTCACCATGTATCCTCCAGTCTACGCACAGCGTCCATCTTATATTTCTTGCAACGTCTCGAACACTTTCCTTCTCTTATATCCTCATATGTTCCCTTGAATAATATTGGCTATACCACCGCACCAAATTTTTCCTTTTCTCCACTTCTCCAAACCTCATTATATTTTTCTGTGATACACTTTGACTCAACTGTTTCTCATCTATTTATTTCTACAACCATGTTATTAAGGTCACAATCACTTCTTCATCATTTTGTCCGATTCTGAAATTAGTATATTAAGTAAAAGTGGACTTAGAGAATAACCTCATACTCCTCGCACCAACCTGAAATCTCCTACTTACGCTGCTGCCTTTAGTCTGCTTTTTGCCTTTCTAATAATTTCCGATACTCTTTTAAACCCCGTCTTATCCCCTTTTCTAGCATAACTTTTTCAATCTCGTTTCGGCCCAATGAGTTCAACAGCGGATTTAAATCCACGAACATTGCCCCCGTTCCTCTCTTTTTCCCTTGAAGCCTTTTATTTACCAAATAATTGAGAACCTATGTCCACCACAATTCCTTTCCGAACCTCTGTCTGATTCAGTGACCCTATCTTTTTTCCCTTAGCGCCTTTTTATAATATTTTTTATAAAAAAATCACTAACCCATACTATGATGGAATAAACGTCACTCTTCTTCAATCTTTAACCTCCCGCCCTCTACGTTTTCTCACCACCAGTCTACCCTTCCTTCCCATAACTCTGATCATTTTACTTCTCTCCATATTTCACATTATCCATTATACTTGAGTTCTTTCCCTCCATATTTCCATAACTCATTTGGAATCTCATCTACACCAGGTGCGTTCCCACTCTTATTATTCCTGAAATCTTGATGATTTTCTAGACAAGTAAGAGACGAGGAATAGTCTCTTTTCCTTCCCTCTTGGCCTCATTTCTAACGTCATTCGCTATTCCTAGTAAATCCATAAATATAAAATGTACAATATTTTTCCATTCTACAATCTCACTTGCCTGGTGTACTCTTTCCTTTCGTTTTCTCTCTATTTCGACTACCTGCTAAACCTTGAAGCGTTATTGCCTTCGTAACGTCTTCGTTCTTGCTTCCCTATTACAAATAGGGAAAATGTCTTTCATTTGGTGAAAATGCTTAGTCGGATCTCTTAGAACCACGATTCGAATCTCTATAAGATATTAGTGAGATATTTGGCATCATCGCATAACCAAATAAAATACTTATCCTTTTTCTCAGGATCACCGTTTTTCCTACTTACGATCTAGAAATTAAGAAATAAAACCTCCTAGTGAGCGAAGTACTGACACGCCTGTGGGAAATTTCCATAGCCTTTTAACGGTCTTCAAAACTCTGCAGCTGAGGGACACGAAGGTTTTAGGCTGCACTTACGACAACAAACATTACGTCAATCGCGTTGTTATCAAGTTAGATTCTTATGCTTGGAACTCCAAATTAACCAGAACGGAATAAATACATCTTAATAATCAAAAGGAAAACTATTCAATTTTCTGAGAGAATTACCCATCATCTTTACAGGTGATTCATTTACCTTTTCAACGATTCTTCAGTTTAAATTCATAATTTCTTTTGCTCATTTGTGAATCAATAGACTCTAGGCCAAGAGAAATTTTCTAAATGAAAGAAAATACCGGGAAAAAGCACAATAGCTTCATTTCAGAAAATAGCCTTTTTCATGCATTTCCTTTATTGGGATTATTTCCTAAAGCCGCATTGGATTAGGAAAAGAATTCATAGGATTGAAATATTTTGTCACTTCCTTCTTCGTGAATCCACAAAATCGAAGAAACCGAGGAAAATTCAAGTGGTTAATAATTCTACTACTGGTTGAACAACTTTGTTAAAAACTGATCTTCTTGGTTGAAACTTCATTTAATTGTTCAAAAATTCAATGATTTGTTCAAAATGCAATATTTTTATATAAATCTCAGGAGCCTGAAGCGTTTGAATTGAATCCAATATAGTACCGACATTAATTTTATTACTGATGAAGTTTTACCAACGTTTTCTCGGTTTCATCTTGTAAGCGCCTGAAAATTTATTTTACTTAAAGAAATGTTTTTTTGTTTGTTTTATTTCCAGCTCGTTCAATTTGGAATGTAATGTATAAATTTTATTGAAACTATACTGTCTATTACATAAAATTACATGTTAACTAATATCAATAATATCGCATACAATTCTTAGTTGAAATTCCTAGGAAAGCAAAAAGACTATCATAATTCATCTTTTTTTTTCACTCCTGTAACCTAACCTTTCCGAATTTAAAAAAATATCTGTTGAGTGTTTATTAAGCAGACGTATGTGCGCCAAGCCTTGTTTAAAATTAATACGCAACCTTCCAGCAAGGTAGGGTTGCGCACCAGGGTGCAGCTCTAGGTGAGGCCAGATTATCAGACTTTTCGATACCCTGCGAGCTTCTAAGTCCTTTTTCAGCGAGATATCTCTAAATTTGGCAGCTACCTCACTCGACTTCTGCACAAGCTCTCCCATCGAGGCAGCTTCTCAAGATCTAGCATATTGCTTTCGACGTAGAAATGTCTAATCTCAAGAAAGTTATTCACGGATCCGAAAAAATCATGAGGTAGTGCATAATATTTAAATTCGTTGATATTCTGTTGGATATTCTGTTGTTTCCTGATTGGACCTTCCTCCAAACTTTATTGCTCCTCTCTTGGGCTTCTTCTGAAAACCATCCATTCGGTAATTTGAAGAATCGGATGATCTCACTTCCGTGTCTCAGAACATTATGCACATTTGGTGGCAGTTTGTACCAAGGATACAGTTTCACGCAAAGCTTTACCGTATCTAAGGCATATGTTTTGAATTTGCCAGAATAGATAATTTCACCGCACGACAAGACTTGCAGAATGTCATGACATCTTTTGATAAGATTCGGGTTCTGACCACTGATTTTCGCTACAACTTCTGCGTGCGCAAAGTAACATCGGGAAACCTTATCTGTATTTGCTGTTCCACTCCCTTGCTTGACTACGACCACGGGTAATGACAATTCTGATTGCAAAAATTTTTAAATCTCATTTTTTCCAGATTTCTTCAGTTGCTTTTCTTCAGGCTTTCTTGCACAGATCTTTTTAAAATCCATATTATAAGCAACATGTACCAGGTATTCTAAAAAGTGAATCCAAGCATGTAATGTGGAAAATCAAAATTCGTAAAACTCTTTTTTACATGCACGATTAAAAACATGTTTCAAATCATTCATGAATGTTGGACCGACTCAACAAATATTGAAGCAAGAAGTTGCTTTCTGTTGTATAAATACGCCACAAACTTTTTCATCTATCATGGTGCACTCAAAATCAAAACTCACCTCAAATGATTCATTGCCAATTTCAAGAAATTAAGTGTCCCTTTTCGTGATAGGTTTGTATAATGTTCATTCGCGTTCTCTATCACTACATCAGCTTAACTACCTGATGTGCGATCCGGTGCACCTGCGTAGTCGACTCACCATTTTCAGTTGTTTTGGCTATGAATACAATTCAAATTTTGAGAAAGTTCTCGTAGAATACGTGCTAAACGACCTGGTGCGCGATCCGGTGCACCGTGATCGTCGACTTACCATTGGTAGTTATTTTGGCTATCGACACAAT
>CAKNYM010050187.1:0-33313 GCA_932195095.1 Andricus curvator | reverse complement strand
GCAAATATAGTCAACTTGGCCTTTTTTAAGTTTCTCAAATGATTTTTTGGTGATTCCAAAATTAGCACAGTTCAGGTGAATTAAAATTCCACACTTCACACAGGCAAGCACTTCAGATCCACCTCTGGTTATCACTATCTGACACTCCGAACACACAGCCATAGTTCAGCAGGAAAGGCGACCGTACACGTTACGTATATACAAAAGTACAAAACAAGCAACAACCAAGTGAGATGTAACAAAACTTCAATGCACTATAAAGCAAGCCAAAGACACTCTCCCGAAATGTACATTTCAAAATAATAAAAAACTGTATAACTCATATAATAACTAAAAGTTCAAGAGAAGCGCGACAGAGCGACCGAAAGCGACCATTCCTTGCAATGGCAAATATAATAATGAGAGTGTGGATAGAGACTTTGATTTTTGGGCTCCTCAAAAATACCCATGCTGATTTCTGAGCTCCAACCCTTATCGTTAAAGATCAACCTCTTGGAATCACGCAGATATGACTTTGCCAAGAAATAATCTTTTTGATAATTTCACAGTGTAGATAGAGTCTTCGATTTTTGGGCTTTTTGAAAATACCCACTCTGATTCTTGAGCTCCAACCCTTATCGTTAACCCTAATCGTGGTTAGAGTCTCTGATTTTTAGGCTCCTTGAAAATACACGCGCCCAAAAATCAGAGGCTCTAGCCACATTGTAAAATTCTCAAAATGATTATTCCTTGATAAAGTCATATCTGCGTGGTACCAAGGGGATGATTTTTAACGTTAAGTATTAAAGCCGAAAAATCGAAGTATGTATTTTCAAGTAGCCCAAAAATTAAAGACTCTGTTAATACTTAAAAATTTTTAAAAACATTATTTTTTGACCAAGTCGTATCTGCGTGGTACCAAGGGGTTGATATTTAACTTTGAGGGATGAAGTAAAAAATTTAGGGTGGGAGTTTTCGAGGAGCCCAAAAATCAAAGTCTCTATCCACACTGTAAAATACTCAAAAAGATTATTTTTTGACAAAGTCAGATCTGCTTGGGAGAAAGGGGTTGATTTTTACCGTTAAGGGTTGGAGCCCAAAAATAAAAGTGTGTGTTTCCGAGGAGCGCAAAAATCGGAGACTCTATTGTTACTTTAAAATTCTTTCAAACATTATTTTTTGACAAAGTCATATCTGCGTGGTGCCAAGGGGTTGATTTTTAATTTTGAAGGTTGGAGCCCAAAAGTCAGAGTGGGTATTTTCGAGAAGCCTAAAAATCATAGACTCTAGCCACATTATAAAATTCTGAAAAAGATTATTTTTTGACAATGCCATATCCGCGTGGTACCAAGGGGTTGATTTTTAACGTTAAGGGTTGGAGCCAAAAAATCAGAGTGGGTATTTTCGACAAGTTCAATAATTCCAGCTTCTGCAAAGTCCTACAAAAATTCTTCTAATCATTTTTTGATCGGACTTGTCATTTTGGTTTTATTTATCGAAAATATTATGAGAAAATATAAAATTCAAATTATGAACCAAACGACGCGAAATATGGGGAAAAGTTTTTACAGGAATTTCAGCAGTTAAAAATTCCTACAACGTGGCACTAAATCAAAATATTTATTTTCAACAAATTTCAAAAGCAGATTCTAACTTTAAATTTTTTATGGTACATTTGGTAGTGCAATTTAAGATTAATATTTATTATTATAATAAAATCAAACATTGCATTAATTGTCATTCTTTTTATTCAATATTTTAAAATATTTTATTATGGCAACGTGGCTCTAAATGGAAATATTAATTTCAAACACATCTAAAAATACAAATTTTACTTGTGAATTTTAAATGGTAGATTTAGAATTCTAATTTAAGATTGATATTTAATAATGAAATGCAATATTGTATTAATCATCATTCCTTGTTTCCGTATGTTACAATATTTCAAACTGGCATTGTGGCACTAAATGAAAATATTTATTTAAACAAAAAAATACAGATGCAAATTTTACTTGTAAATTTTAAATGGTAGATTTAGAATTCTAATTTAAGATTGATATTTAATAATGAAATGAAATATTGTATTAATCAGCATTCCTTGTCTCCATATGTTACAATATTTCAAACTGGCAACGTGGCACTAAATGAAAATATTTATCAACAAAAAAAATACAAATGCAAATTTTAATTGTAAATTTTATACGGTAGATTTAGAATTTGAATTCAAAATTGATATTTATTAATAAAATAAAATAAAATTTCAGATTAATATTCATAAATAAACTTAACCACTGCGTTTATCTTCATTTTTGTATTTCCATATGTTAGAATATTCCATTGTGGCGACGTGGCACTAGATAAAAATATTAATTCAAGAAAAATGTTCAAATTTAAATTTGTAAATCTTATATTGTACACCTAGAATCAAATTTCAAGATTAAGATTCATGAAGTTACGTTAATCTCAATTTTTTAGTTTCCATATGCTACAAGGTTTTGATCTGGCTGCGTGGCACTAAATGCAAATTTTGATTCAAAAGTTTAAATTATGAATGTTGCATTGTACATTTAGAAGTAAAATTGAAAATTAAGATTAATAACAATTTTTGATATTATTTTAGGTACACATACTTGCAAAATCGACCAAAGTCACGCAGGCAAAAAATAGAGTGACGATCTTCATTGTTTCCGGATACTAGTAGAGATAACGATAGAGAACACAAGACTAATGCTGAAGTGGAAGAATTTCGTCAGAAGCGCCTTCTTTTATAGATTATTTACAATTGAGTGGAAGGGCAAAGATTCGTGATATCGAAATGTTTTGTACCTGCTGTATTCATTACTAATAGACCCAACAAAAGTGTTTGTTGAACATTCAGTTGAACCGTCAATAAACTAAGTTGTAAACAGAATACGGTATCTTTTGCGTAAGAAAAAATCCGATAACACCTACAAAATAATTAGGCAATAAAGTTAAAAGTAGATAGCAACTTATTATTCTCATTTTTTTTACTATTAGGCTTGTGCTTTTAAGCTTCATTTATAGATGCTCCCCAATTTCTTCAAAGCCAAACTATTCGTTATCTCTTCCGCAAAGCTGATACAAGCACCGATATTATCATATCACCCTATTTCAAAGTCAGATGCCTGAAATCAGTTGAAAAATGTTCTCCTTTCTTAAAAAATGTATTCGCGAGATCTCGCATACATTTTTGTTGAAAAACTGATTGCTGCCGGCATTTCTTCTGTAGTCATTCCTTTCACTGCGTCCCTGTCTATATTGTCATCCATTTTTCAGATTGATTCAGATTGCCATTGCCACTGCCATTATTCACAACCACTCTTTTATTCTATTCCATTCCTTCCTCCAGGCCTCTTAACTTCTTTCATCCACTCACCTAATCCATCTTCTTCTAAAATCTTTGCCACATTCTCTTGCTAGTTTCCCTTATCTTCAATTCCTCCTCTACATCTTTCTCATCCTCTCCATACATCACATGTTTCCTCTTCCCATTCACAAATCCTACACTTACCGTTCTCCTTCTTTACCTAATAGATCCCTCCTCTAAGCTCGTCTCCTAATCTACTTCTTGCTACAGTGGTCCAACCGTCTTTTCCGAATCCCTTTTATAAATACTTTGATACTTTTTTTTTCACAGTTTTCTTTCCTGCAAACTCACCAAAAACAGCTAGGTGATTATCTAACGCCAATTTGAGGGTACCATTTCCATGCAACAAAAATTAGTCTTGTTAGTGTGAATGGTACTACTACACAAGGTACCGTTTTCCTCATACTTGAAGTACAAAACGTCACCTGCTGTTAATTCTTTTTACAGCTGCTTTCATGCCCTCTTCCGCTCTACCACTCAATTCATTACTTTGCCCTTCTTCTCACCATGTATTGTTAAGTCTATCCTCATTGTCCATCTTATATTTCTTGTAACGTCTCAAAATCATTCCTTCCCTTCTATCCTCATATGGCTCCTTGAATAATATCGGTCATACCTCCACACCAAACTACCACATTTTCTTTCTCCATTCTTTTTCAAAACTTCTTTTTCCTATTGCTCATATATGTTGGATTAACCCTGCTGCATGTTTTTGATCTTTCTCTTATATGAGCTTCATGAACTCAATTTTACAAGTTATACTTCAAATATATACACTTTTTGACTTACCTAACTCAACAACTTCCTATCATTTTTTCCTCTCTACTTCTCTGAACCTCATTATCTTTTTCTGTTCTATATATAGGCTCAACTCTTTCCCATCTATTTATTTCTACAATCATATTGTTAAGCTAACAATCACTTCATCATTTTGACCAAAGATATTAGGTGAAAGTGGGCTTGGAACAGCGTCATACTCCTGGCATCAATCAGAAATCTCGTACTTGCTCTGCTGCCTTCACTCTGTTTTTTGCCTCTTTTACAATTTCCGATGTTCCTTCAAACCCAATCTCATCCCCTTTCTTAGCGCAACTTCCTATCTCGTCTTAGCCTGATAAATAAAACTTCTCTATCATTTTTGCCTTGAATCCCTCCTGTAACCTTTTTCATAATACAGTTACTAACTTATATCTTGATTGCATAAAAGACACTCCCTTATAATCTTTAACCTTCAAACCTTTGCGTTTTGTCACTACCAGGCTGCCCTTTCTTCATATACATCTGGCCATATGTTTTCCTTTTCCATTTCCTTCATTCTTGACGTTATTCTGTATTCCTAGTGGATCCATAAATATAAAATAAATATTCCGTCTATTCCTCCATTTCTAGCCTCTTGTACCGATTACCTTCATTTCCTATCTATTTGGACAACCTACCAAACCTCTTCTTTCTTCCTCATTTCTAAATTTCGATTTGCGAAATTCCGGAAAAATCAAAAGAATGTCCTGTCGTATACGAAAATTCAACAATTGTTGAAAATTAGCCTGTTTTTGTGAACAATTCATACTTCTGGGTAGAATATTCAACTATTGGTTGACAAATCAACTATTTCATTAAAAATGAGCTTTTTTGTTTAAAATTCATATTTCTGGGCCTTGGTTAAAAATTAATCTGTATTTGCCGACGATTCAACCATTTTGTTAAAAATGTGTCTATTATGGTTTAATTCTATCACTTGGTGCAAGGTTAAAAGACTCATTTAGGGGGAATCTGCTGGGTAAAAATTCATTTCACTGTCTGAACATTAAACTGTTTGGTTGAAAATGCAATACTTTTGATGGAAGTGTCAGGAATATAAAGCACTTGAATTGAATGTAATAGTAATGATAATTAATTAATGTTATTGATTAATGTTAATTAATTAATGTTAATAATTAATGTTAAAAATTTAGAATATCGCGCCTCATGTTATTATAGGGGGGCGGGGGGTAAATCTTTAAAGATACTTTAAGGTGCTTGAAAACTCGATAATTAAACTGATGACGTTTCCTTCGACGCATTATTTTCAAAGATTCCTAAATGTATTTGAAATTCTCCAGATGGGAACATATGAACTCCTTTCCAATACATCGCAAAGCTGCTGAAGTCTGGTGACCTCAGCATAAAACATCAACCAATTTCGACTCTCTCGGTTTCCATTTCTTGCTTCTCTCTCCCTCCCCCCTCCCCCCATCAGAAGTTTTGGTGGGACTGACGTTACAACTAGACTCTCCACCATACGACGAATCACTACTTAACTTGGAAATGATTTCGACTCGCAAAACAAATTTCGCGCATAAAAGTGGTAGTTGGGTGTACAATCTAAACAATGGATAATACAGACAATAAAATAGCCTCGGAATTGACTGAAACTTTGATTGACGAAATCCATACACACGGTTACCGTAAAGGTCAAGTTTCAGGCGATCAATAGAGACTGGGTGTTTGGAACGCTAGAGGAATAAATGTTCTTAAGGTAAGAGAACTACGAAAAACTATGCACGTAAGGAAACTAGATATTTTATGTGTATCTGAGACAAAGAAAAACGGTTGCCAAAGGAGAAACATAGACAATGGGGTGTTGAAAGGCGGTTTTGAAATATGATCAGTGGTAGATAGTGAATCGTATTCTAGTCAAGGGGACGGTTTGATTATGAATTAAAAAGCAAGACAGCATCTCAAAGATCAAGGATATGTATCGCCCAGATTGCTGTGGGTTAGAATGAGGGTAGGAATCACAAGATTATTTATCATAGCGTGCTACGCCCCAGTTGATAGTGATCCGAGAGAAGTCAAAAACGCCTTCTGGGACACATTAAATGATACAATAAGTACTTGCGATCATGCTGAAAGAATCATTCTGCTAGGAGATATGAACGGATGGGTCGGCGTCCATCTTTAGGGTACAGATAGAGAATGGGTGCTAGGTAATTCTGGGGATTCAAGAAAAAATTATAACGGGGAAAGATTAGTTAGCTTATTCTTAGAAAAGGGCTAGAGGGATTAAGAGAACTAGTAAAAGATACAAGAGTCATGAGGGGCTCTGAATGCAATACTGAACATCACCTTCTAGTGTCCAAAACAAACTTAGGGCGGGGATGGGGAAGAAAGAGAACCAAACAAATGAAAGAAACGCGAATCAAGATTAAAAATTTATAGAAACCGGAAGTGCGGATAGATTTTCAGAATAAGTTAAACCAACGCATAGATAAGGCAATTTGGGAAGCGCTTATAAGCAATAAAGATATAAAGGGCGCATGAACTATGCTACTGGATATCATTGTTAAAAGTGTGACTGAAGTGTGTGGTACGGCGGTTGTGGGAAGAAAGTCTGGTGATGCATGGCGGAATGATGAAAGTAAAGCAGCCCGACAAGAAAAGAAATAAGCGTACGAGAGAACGTTGAACATCACAGGTCTTAGAGATGAGAAGACAAATAGGCTCAAAAATAATTACAGACACAAAAATAGGAAAGCTGAACGACTAGACAAGGAAAGCCAAGATAAAATCAGAACAGAAGAAGAAAAGAAATCACAAAACGACTTTGAAGAAAGCAAGAAACTATTATTTAAGAGATGGAGGGAGGTAAGAGTAAATCGTTTGTCTTGACTTGATCAACTGTTAATAATTGATTTTGTAACTTTTTTAGAAACTTGGATAACGATATTCAATGCGTCTAAGGAGAAATGATGCAATTTTGAATGATTTTCTTTGAAATAGTTCGAAATGCACGATTTATAATTGAGAAGTATTTAATTTTAGAGATTAAAAATTGAATTTTATTCAATTCTATAGATTTGCAATCAAAAATGTTTCAAGTTCAAATATATATATATATATATATCAACATTCTCAAATTTGGATGATTTTGAAAATAAAAGTAGAAAGTTCTCGAGATTCAATCTTACAAATTAAAGAAATTTTAAATGCAAATAATCAAAATTACAGAAGTTTTGATCACTATACTAAAAATTTTCATTGTTGGTTGGCAATTCGACTATTTTCTTGATAAGTTATTTTTTTCCGTTGAAATCTAATTTTTGAAGTGAATATGTAATGTTTGAACATTTATCTCTGGTAGTAGAAAATTCAACCGTTTAGTCGGAAAGTTATTTGTTTTGTTAAAAATTCAACCTTTTTGGCCAAAGATTCCAGTATTTCATTTTAAATTGTTTTTTTCTTCTTGGTTAAAAATTTAAGACATTATTTTTAGGATCAAGTGATGAGAATTCTTTATTTTGAATCTTCCAATTTGGAGGAATTTGAAATATAAATCATCAAATTACAGAATTTTGATTGTGAAACCTATGATGTGAATAACTGTCCATTGTGAATTTTATACATTACTAATTCTTCATTTGTAGTGATTTAGAATTTAAAGTTATACCATTTTGAAGAGTAGCAATCGCAAATTCTTCAAGTTTGAAACCATAGTTTGAAAATTCCGCCTTGCTCCAGCAAAAGGAACAATGTTTCACTTTTCGTCCATGTTGCAATTACAGTGAGTTGATACTTAATTAATGTTAACAAACATAATTGTTTAAACAATTTATTATTTAAAATAAATATATAATAGAAAAATAATTGAGAAGAATGTTATAATATAAAAATAATTATTTAAACAAATTATCATTTTTTATATGTATCTTCTGCTTTGATAATGCCACATAGTCGTGGTTTCTTCTGAAAATGTTAACTTTTTACTCACTTTTTACTCCGTAAAGTGAAATTCTTACTTAGTGGGGTTATAATTAATGCGAATGAACAAACATGAACGTAAACCTCAACAACAATCATTTTTCAAGAGTATTGTATTTTTTTAAGTGTATTATTTTTACTCTTTTCTCAATGTTTGAAAAAAACCTAATATATAAACAAAAAAGCTATCTTACACGAGAGACAAAAACAGAGGATGGAATATTCAGAAGTAGGTGCGAGAACCTAAATGTTTTGTTATGAATTACAACAAGAAGTTTATTATAAAGCGAAAAAGAAAAATTTGGAACTGCACATATTTTAATATTAGCCCCCTCCCCCCCACCACCTTTTCTGGAGAAAGTACGCCTCGTCAATGATAATATACATATATAAAGAATAAAAAGGTATCAAACAAATGATTAACTATAACATCTCACGAGACAAGGCAGACTCACTGCAGTCGGGAAATTGCTTCCGGTACTCTGTTGCCACTTGTGGTAAATATTCCTATGGTTAAATATTGTTTTTGATAAATATTGTTTATGAAACACATTTCAGGAAAACCGCAACTTTCTAGCACTTATCTAAGAGAAGCTAGTTATAAAAAATGATCAACTTTTAAATGAGCATGTTTGTTCACTGGTATCAAATATTACCTCACTAAGTGAAAAGTGGACAAAAAGTTTAAGAGTTCAGAAAAAACCACAACTTTTTAGCACTTGTCTGAGAGAAAATAGTGATGAACAGCAATAAATTGTTTGAACAACTAGTTTTGGTAAGTCGGCTTATGAATTACTTTTTTGAGGAAAAAGTGGGTAGAAGGTTGAATATTTCAGAATAAGCCGCAAATATCTACCATTATCAAAGCAGAATATAGATATAAACAATGATCATTTGTTTGAATAATTGCCTTTGCTGAATTGAAATGAATAATTAATTAATTGAAGTAGAAAGTAGACAAATAGTTGAAAATTTTAGAAAAACCTACAAATTCCTGGTCTACAAACTAATTTTATACTAAGTTTGACTTTCGGTGATGAGCTACGATCTCTGGAAATCATACTTCATTTGTCACACACTTGCACCAGGTATGCGAGCAACACTTTCATAAAAAAAATCATGATACCCACGTGAAAACCTTGCTGCAACTATTAAAACATCATGTTCCTCGAGAGTGTGAGGTTCCCAAAAAAATGTTAGGTCAAATTCCTCCGCATATTGAAGATCAGCCATCAAACTCTTTCATCATGTTCCAAAATTACATCTTCTACAAGGAAGTTTGGTTTATTCAGTACTTTAGGTCCCTTCCAGTACGTTCATCAATGACACCAGGTTGAATTAATTTTGCATCGAAACAAAACAAGATTTAATAGAGTTGACATGGTAACCATTTTCCATGTGGTGAGTAAATCTTAACATGTGAAGTTAATTTCGGTTGCAGGTAAAGACTACACTGAAATCGATGTAAAGATTACATTTTGTTTTTTCTGTGCTGATTTTTACGGTAAATTTAAGTCCCTGGAGTGGGTTTCTCGGAAACACGAGATTAAAACAATGCCTTACGTGTAACAAGCACATATTTTTGGGGAAAGTTTCATTTTTCAGCACTTTAGGGTCCCTGGAGTAAGTTCCTCGAGGATACGGAATCCAGCTAATGCCCAGGGTGTGAAAAACATCTCCTGCGGAAAAGTCTAGTTTTTACAGTACTTGAATTTCATTGGAGTGGGCTTCTCGAGGACACGAGATTGAATGAATGTGCCAGGTATAAAGAATACCTCTTCTTCGAGGAATTCTGGTTTTCACAATACTTTAATGTTCTTGGAAAAGGTTCGTTGAGGAAATGAAATCGCGCCAATGCCCCTGGTGTAAAAAACACATCTTCGAGGAAGTCTCATTTTTACAGTACTTCAGGCTTCCTGGTGTGTGTTTCATGAGGATACGAGATTGAACGAATGCTTCAGACGTAGACAACAGTTCTTCAGGCGAGCCTAATTTTTGCGGTACTCCAATGGCATTGTAGTAGGTTCCTAAAAGACACGAGATAAACGAATGCCTCAGGTGTAAAAAAGACATTTTCTTAGGAAATGTCTGGTTTTGACAGTACTATAGAGTCCCTGAAGTAAGTTCCTCGAGGAAAAGAGGTCGAACCAATGACCAAGTGTAAAAAACACATCTTCGGGAAAGTATGGTTTTTACAGTTCTTTAGGGTCCCTGGTGTATGTTTCATGAGGATACGAGATAGAACCGAAGCTTTAGGTATCAAAAACAATTATTCTCCAGGCGAGTCTAATTTTTACTGTACACAATGTCACTGCAGAGGGTTCTTCGAGGAAACGTGATTGAATGAATGCCTCAGGTTTGAAAAACGCATCTTCTTCGGGAAAGTTTCATTTCTACAGTATTTTATAGTCCCTGAAGTAAGTTTCTCGAAAACATGAGATTGAAACAATGCCACAGGTATGAAAAACGAATATTCTGCAGGAGAAACTGGTTCCCCGAAAATGCTTGTAGAAATAAATAGATGAAAAAGAGTAGAGTGTAAATGTATAACAGGAAAAGATGATGAGGTTTAGAAAAGTAGAGAAAAAAGGAAAATAATGGACTGGAAGGTTTAAAGTTAGATGAAGTCAAACAGTTTACATGTTTGGAATATACCTTGCAAAATTAGGTTCATAGAGCTCATATCAGAAAAAGAATTGAAGAAAACGCATCACGGGTGATAGAACGGATGTAAGCAATAGGAAAAAGAAGTTTAAAAAAAGAATTAAGAAAGAAAATGTGGTTGTCTGATTCGGTGGTATAGCCGATATTATTCGACGGAACATATGAGGACTGAAGAGAAGAGAACAGTTTGAGACTTTGCAAGAAATATAAGGTGGACGCTGGGGGTAAACTGGAGGATGCATGGAGAGAAAAATGGAAAAGTGATAAATTAAGTACTAGAGCGGAAGAGGGCATGGAAGTTTGAAGAAAAGCTAAGAGAAAGTTAGATGGTTAAGCAAAAAAGTGATCGCAGGAGTTCGAAGCAAAGCGAGAGAGGAATGACTGAGGAATGAAAATATAATAAATGGTATAAAATGATGAAAAATAATTGCCAAAGTGTTTAGAAGAGGGATATGGAGAAGACAGGTGGACAAGAGTAGCAAGGAGTAGATTAGGAGACGAGTTAGGAGAAGGGATCTATTAGGTGAAGAAGAGAATCGGAAAGTGTAGAATTTGTGAATGGGAGGAGGAAACATGCGATGTATGGGAAGAATGGGATTGATGTAGGAGCAGAATTGAAGATAAGGGAAACAAGCAAGAGAATGTGGCGAAGATTTTAGGGAAGGGTGGACAAGGTGAGTGGATGAAAGACGTGAAGAGAATTGGAGGAAGAAGTCGTATAGCATGAAAGAGTGAATGTGAACAATGACAATGTCAATCTGAATCAATCTGAAAAATGGGAGGCCGTGAAAGAAATGACAACAGAAGAAATCTCGGAAGTAATCAGTTTTTCAACAACATTGTATGCGAGATCTCGTGAACACGATTTTTAAGAAAGGAAACAAATATTCAATTGATTACAGGCTTTGAAGAAATTACGGACCATGTATGAAAGAAGCCTAAAAGCACAAGCCTAATAAATAAATAAAAATTTTGAAAATAATAAGTTGCTATCCACTTTTAACTTCATTGCTTCATTATTCCGTAAGTGTTATCGGATTTTTTTACGCCAAAGATACTGTGTTAACTGTACAATTTAGTTTGTCATGGTTCAACTGAATGTTCAAGAAACATTTTTGTTGGTTCTATTACTAATAAATCCAGCAGATATGAGAAATTCAGATATCAAGCATGTTTGCCCCTCCACTCAATTGTAAATAATTTATAAAAACAGCCGCTTCTGACGAAATTCTTCCTCTCCGGCATTATTCGTGCGTTCTCTATCGTTATCTCTACTCGTATCTAGAAACAATGAAAATCGTCACTCTACTCTTTGCCTGCGTGGCTTTTCTTAATTTTGCAAGTATGTGTACTTAACATAATATCAAAAATTGTTATCAATCCTAATTTTCAATTTTATTTCTGAAGGTACCATGTAACATTCATAATTTAAATTTTGCAATCAATATTTACATTTAGTGACGCGTCGCTACATCAAAATCTTGTAGCATATGAAATCTCAAGAAATTGAGATTAACTTAATTTCATAAATCTCAATTTGGAAATTTTCTTCTAAGAGTACAATATAAAATTTACAAATTTGCATTTTAAAATTTTTCTGCAATTTATATTTTCATGTTGTGCCACGTAGCCAGATTAGAATCTTGTAACATATGAACATAAGAAAATGAGGATTAACGCAATAGTTGAGTTCATTTATGAATATTAGTCTGGAATGTATCTTTCAATGGTACAATATAAAATTTACAATTGAAATTTGAACTTGAAAATTTTGGTAAATGAATATTTCCATTCAGTGCCACGTTACCAGATCCAAATCTTGTAAGATATGAAAATGTGGTGCCACGTTACCAGCTTGAAAACTTCTAAGGCACGGAAATTAATAAATAAAGATGAATGCAATTTCATCAATCGTAATCTCAAAATTGACTTCTAAGTGTGAAATATTATATTTACAAATTTGAATTTGTAAATTTTTAGAAATTAATATTTTCATTTAATGCCACGCCGCACAGTGGGGCGAAATCGGATAACGAGGTTCAAAATGACATTCAGAACACAATTATGCACCGACTTTAGATTTTTCTCAACAATTCAGGACTAGTTTTTCAGAAAACGGTGAGAGTAGATTTTTTTTCCATTTAATTTTTATGTTAATGCAAACAGGAGAAAAAAAAGGTGGATTTATTTAATTTCATTCTTTATCTTCTAGAGAACATTTTTCTTATACTTCTCGTCCCTTAGATTTGATAAACAGGGGTATACGAATAATAAAAAAATTGTTTATCCGCAATGTTAATTGTTATAAACAAATTGTCTTAAAAATTCTCGACAATTTCTGCTCTGAAATCGCATGCTTTTATCGTTTGAATGATATGTGGCCATTCAAATTTAGGATTGACTGTTATTTTGTTTATTTTATAAACAAATTATATAAACAAATGCACATTTTGGGCGTTTTCAGGTGAGAAGAAATCGTTTCTTCTTCTGACATTGCTGATATTATTTTTCCAATGATATTTTATGGAGAAAATTTTGCAACCCATCAATATTTGTTTACTTTATAAACAAATTATATAAACAATTGCAAATTTTGGGCGATTCTAAGCGAAAATAAAACGGTTTGTTTTACCTTGCTGAAATTATATTGCCAATGAAGTTTTCTACAACTTTTTTTAACTCATCAATATTTGTTTATTTCATAAATGAATTATATAAACAAATGTACATTTTCGGCCTTTTCAAGCAAAAAGAATTCGTTTTTTCTTCTGACCTTGCTGAAATTATATTGCCAATGATTTTTTCTGAAAAAATGTATGCCACCCATCAATATTTGTTTATTTTTCAAACAAATTATATAAACAAATGCACATTTTGCGTGTTTCCAAGGAAAAAAATAGTTTTTTTTCCGACCTTGCTGAAATTATATTGCCAATGATGTTTCCTGAATAAATTTTTCCACGCATTATTATTTGCTCATTTCATAAACAAATTATATAAATTAATTCACATATAAAGCGTTTTCTTCTTCTGACCTTGTTAAATTAATATCGCAATATGAAAAAAAGTGTCATAGTTTATATTTCAATAGAAAAATATGAAATTTATACAAAAAAAAGTTTTTTAAAATCAAAAAGACGAATTTTCAATAAATAAAGATTTTTCACTAAAGAAAGAAAATTTCACCTAAATTGTTGAACCTTCAAGCCAAAAGACAAATTTCCTCTACAAAAATTGAATTTAAAAACAAAAAATATGACTCCAGAGAGAAATTATTTTTCCACGAAACTGATGCATTTTTACCCAACAAAAATAAAATTTTAAACCAAGAAAATTATTTGTTCTCACCAAAAAAGGAGAATTTTGAAGTGAAAAAGATCGATTTTATCAAAATGGAAAACTTACATTTTCATTTAAAAAATTCATTTTAAACCAAAAAAAAAAGCTTTTTTCACTAAACAGTTACATTTTTAACCAAAGACATAAGCCTTCAATCAAAAAAATAACTTTTCAAAAATGTAGTTAAATTTCGAACCAAAGAGATGAATTTTCAACTAAAAATATAACTCTTCAAAAAAATGATTTTTTAACAAATTGATTCAACCAAATCTTTTAAGTAAAATTGTTGAATACTCAAGCGAAGAAGAATAATTTTCAACCAAAAAGTTGCATTTTCATTAAAAAAAGAAATTTCTACCAAAGCGGATGAATTTGAAAATCAAAAAGATAAATTTAAAGAAAATAGTTGAATAATCTGTTAAAAAAGATTTTAGTTGACTTTTACCGATCAAAATATGAATTTTTAACCAAAAAATAAGTTTCTACAAAATGAAATTGAATTTTCAATCCAAAAAGATGAATTTTTACCCAAAAAGAATGACATTTTAACAAAATTGTTGAATTCTCTACCTAATAGTTGCATTTTTATCCAAAAAAGATGAAATTTCTCTTGAAACAGATAGTTGAATTTTCATCCAGAAAAGATTCCAGTTTACTTTTCAAGATAAAAATATGAATTTTTTAACAAAAAATAAGATTCGACAAACAAAATCGAGTTTTTCATCCAAAAAGACGAATTTTTTCAACATAAAGGTTTAATTTTTAACGACATTGCTGAATTCTCTACCAAATAGATGAATTTTTATCCAAGAAAGATGAAATTTGTACTAAAACAAATGAATTTTTAATAAAAAAAGGACAATTTTCTTTAAGTTCCATCAAATGTATGACTTTTTAACAGAATAGTTTTATTTTCAACCAAACAGTTGCATCATTATTCAAGAAATATGAAATATTTATTTTAAAACAGATGAATTAAAAAAAAACTTTCAAAAAAATGGTTAAATTTTCATCCAAAGAAGAATCCAGTTCACTTTTCAATCCCAAAATAAGAATGGTGAACTATAGGATAATTTCCTGCTAAATGGTCGAATTTTCAACCACAAAGTATGACTTTTTAACAAGATTTTTAAATTTCCAGCCAAACAGTTTCATTGTCCAAGAAAAATGAAAATTCGACTAAAACAGGTAATTTTCATCCAACACGATTTCTATAGACTTTTCTAAAGAAAAATACAAATTTCAAACAAAAAGTAAATTTTCAAGGAAATAGTTGAATTTTCAACAAAACAGTTGCATTTTTGTCCAAGAAAGATGCAATGTTTCTACTAAAAAAGATAAAATTTTAAATTAAAAAGACAAATTACCAGAAAAAATATTTTTCATCCAAAAAAAGATTTCAGCTGAGTTATCAGCAAGAAAATATGAATTTTAAACAAAAGATTATTATTGTACGAAAAGAGTTAAATTTTTAACCCAAAAAGACGAATTTTTAACAGAACAGTTAAATATGCAGAAAAATGATGTCTTTGTAAGAAAATTTTTAAATTTTTAACCAAATAATAAACTTATAACTAAAAAGATAATCTTCAGGAGAAAGTTTTTGCAAATTTGCAAAAATTACGCACATGAGTGGAGGACCCCCCCCCCCCCTTCCGTAACAAATCGTAACAAAATATCTCACCCACCCCCCCACTTTGCTTATACGTAATTTAAGTACGGTCCCTAATTGGAGGAAAATCGGACGGAAATCGGTAATGGCACATATGGGTAGGGTCTGAAGAAAAAATAAGTTATAGTAAATATAGGGGTGAACTTGGTTAAGGGTAGCGGTCCGGAAAAATCAGAAGGGAAGACTGGAGAAAAGAGAAGAAAAATTTTAATTTATCATGTGTGTCGATTATACCGCTTATATGACTGTCTCACTTTAGATCCACTTCACTTCCACTGAAACATTTAGTTGTTTCAGTTGTTTATCTTAAGTGTTTGTCAGTTGTTTGTCAGTTGAGTGAAAGTGGAAGTAAAGTGAAAAGGGTAAGTGAGACGATGGTCGTGGGTAGGGATGGGTAACGGTCGGTGAGAATCGATTCTTCGATTACTCGATTCCGCCAGATGCGTCGATTCCGAGGAATCGAAGAATCGAAGGCAGGAATCGATTCTTCGATTCCAATTCTTCGATTCCTATTCCAATATTGCCCAACTCCCCCCTCCACAAAAAGCCCGCGTAAATTAAAAATTTCAAAGGGTTTTTGGAATGGTTTGTTGTAAAAATTAAAAACAATGCAATAAATATCAATTTCATGCAACGCAAGTTTATGAAGACAGAGACAAACTTATCCGACGCCAGGAACCAATCACAGATAACCTTTAGGAAAACGAAAATTTATTTTCTCTTAACTCTGTGATCGAAATCGATGTCGATTCCGACGAAGAATCGATTCCCTAGAACCAAGAATCGATTCCGAAGAATAGAAGAATCGACGCCAAGAATCGTTTCTTCGAAGGAATCGGAATTTACTTGGCCATCCCTAGTCTTGAGGGTTAAGGGGTAGGCTTTGCACCTACTCCGTCCGCTTGCGGGGTCGATTCCCGCCTCGCCCTCTGGAAGAGCCTCGGTGGCCCATGCTCTTGGTGGTTCGGAAACCACCTTAAACTGTAGGTCCCCCTCTCACTACCAAGAAAGTGTGTGGGGTTGTGTAAAGGAACAGGGAAGGTATAAGAGAAAAATTTAAACCCTCAGGGGACATACTAGAAGCTTCTACTCCAATTGAAAAGGCTACATAATTGACCTCATGCATGAATCGAAATTTCAGTGCGATATCCGTAATGAAATATGCAACCACAAATCCCGCTGTCTTAGTACTTATCCTCTGACTAACAGTTACTTTTCCAGTGTACACAAATTTTATTGATCCCTTTTTTACAGAAGTCAGTGCTATGAATAGTGACGGTGGAGCTGGTCCTGGTAGAGGTGGTCCTGCAGGTCGAAATCCCCGTCCAGGTAATGCCAATGCTCGATCCCGCTGCCTAAGTGTTCATCTTCTGACTGACAGTTACTTTTCCAGTGTACACAAGTTTCATAAATCACTTTTTGCAGATCTCGGTGCTGGGCCTGATTATAGTCAAACTCATCCTACTGAAATTCAAAATACTGTTCCTGATAAAAACCATCCACCAAAAACGATATTCATATCAAGAGAGGTAGATGGTTTTAGTGGAAATTGGCATTTGCTGAAAGGAGATCTCGTTCCTGATTTGAGAACTGAAACATGCAATGGTCCACATGGATACGTCATTGTTGATCTCAGTAATATCGGACGTTTATATGCATGTCTCCGTCCAGATAGGTATCATAAGGAGTCTATAAGCGCGAGGCATACTGGTGGTATTCCAGTATTCCTCGCTACAATAGGAGCAGGCAAGTTTAGATTCGAAGGCGATCTTGCGCCTAGCGAATCAAGGTCAACACTCAACTCTCGTGGACATCTATATTGGGGCGAAGAAGATATTAAAAATCTTGATTTGCAATCAGTCGGGCACGTTCGTTACATAAAGTCCGATTCAACTAATTCAATTGATGTTGAAGGGGACTTATATAAATTCCCTCGAATAGAGCGAAGATCTTGAAACGAATCCAAGATAATCGATTCGCTAAAACAATCGATGTCAAAGAATCGATCTCACATGAATCGATCTAAAAAGTCGTTGAAATTGTATTGGCTCATTATTTTTAAATGTCTTGTACTTATGAACAATAAAAGAAAAAAATTTGCATTACAATTTTCGAATGAATAGTCAATAAAACACACCCAAATGATCTGCAAAGTAATTTCATTCCTGCTGACAAATCGAGAATGATATTGACACGAGCACACTTAGGGTGGATTTGGAATTTATGTCAGGGGGTAGGTGATTCATGACAGATGAATTTCCAACAAAAGGGTTCAAGTCTCAACCAAAAAAGAAAGATTTTCGGCTAAACAGTCGGATTTCTAACAAAAATAGATATCATTTCTACCAAACGAGATATATTTGCCACGAGAAAAAGATCATTTTATCCAAAATGAAAAAAAATTATCTAGCATGTTATGATTTGAGGGAAAAACCATGTCAAAACACTAAATAGAAATTTCCAGTAACTGACCCTTTTTCTAATTTAGTTGTTTCATTGATTTTTGAAAAATTCAGATTTGTCAGGAAAATATCCAGCAAGTTATTGAGAAAGCTTTTTCATTTCACAGGATTTTGAATTCTAGAAATAAATTCGAGTCTGTTTAAAAGATCCTTTCAGACTTTCTCAAATTTTTAAATTTCTTTCGCATTGACTAAAATTATTTCTGAAATTGTAAAAAAATGTCAGGATTAGAAAATTTCCTTCAAATCTTCAAATCCTAATTTTCAACTTTCCCAAGAATGTTGAAAAAAAACTTTATCTTTAAACCTTTCAGAATCCTTGAAAATCCTCAACAATTTTATATCGAAATCTTCAAAAACATAAATTTTATATACAATTTTCTTTCATTTTTATTTTTTAAAAGTTTTAGATATCTATCAAAATGGTTTAAATGTTTCCTAAAATGTTCGAGAAACCTGTTGAAATGAAGAAAGATTGCCTTGAAATCTTAGAAATGTTTCGAAACTTTTAAAATGTTTTGAAATATTCCTCTAGTTACTCTTGAAATTCATTAAAATTTTTTTAAATATTCAATTAATATTGATTTAAAAAAAATTATTCTCAATTTTTCCAAGAGTCTTAAACAAATATTTTGATTATTTTCAAACCTTTAAAAATCCTTAAAAAGCTTCAAAATCTTATTTTGAGATATCCGGAAATCTGAATTTTATATACAATTCATTTTAATCTTTTGAAATTTTCAATTTTTTCCAAACTATTTTCACAAATTTCGAATATTACCTTAGAATTAATTTTCCTGAACAAAAATCTTTCATACATTTTATAAAATCCATACATAAATGTGTAATGATTTTATTATTGAATTAAAAAGCTTTCTAAAAATGAAAAATAATATCCAAATACACTTGTGGTGAAAAACACGACCGTGTGAAAAAGGGATGAAAGAGTAAAAAATAAAATTCCCCACACTGTAAAATTCCCGAATAATGAAATTCCCGAATTGGAAAATTCCTGAATAATAAAATTACTGACAATTTCACATATTACCGAATTTGAAAATTCCCGAATGATAAAATTCATGAATTGGAAAATTTCCTACTAATAAAATTCTCGACAGTTCCTAGTATAACCGAATTTGAAAATTCCTGAAAAAGAAAATTCCCGTCATTGTCAGATTTCTCGAATTGAAATTTTCCCTCGTAATAGAATTTCCGAATAATAAAATTTACGCATAATTAAACTTTCGAATTGGAAAATTCCCGAATAATAAAATTCCCTAGAGTTTCTCATATTACCGAATTTGAAAATTCCTGTCACTGTAAAATTCCTGAATTGAAAAATTCCCTGATCATACATTTTCCGAATAATAAAATTCCGGAATTGGAAAATTTCCGAATTATAAGATATAACAACTAGAAAATTCCCGAGTTTAAACAATTGCAAAAATTTCTTTTATAAATATTATTTATTTATTCAAAATACAATAATCTAATATTTTTATCAAAATAAAATATTTTTCATGTTTAAAGATTCTAAAATTATTGTTTAAGTTTAAAATAACAGTAATTGAAAAAATATATTTCTGGATAAAATTTTTTTTCAATTATTGTTATTTTATAATCGCTTCGCCTTTTTATTATCTACAAGTTCTTAACCATTATCTTACTAGCTAATTACTATTATCTAGCAAATGCTCGAGACCTTCCAGGGCTTCCTTTTCCTCTTACCATTACTCTTCAAGCTTTTAAAAGACACGCAACACTAATTTTCCATATCCATATTTGGATTTTGATTTTCTCCCCTCCCATGCATTCTCTCTTCCCTTCTCTCGTCCAAGCTCTGAACCCACTTTTCCCCTTGTCCACAACCGCTCAGTATCCACCTAACTTTATCTACCACGCTTTTTCCCCCTTCCTCTTCCCCTGTACATCTCTCCAACACGTGCTCCCAAGATTCCCTTTCATACCCACATACCCTACACACTTTCATTTCTTCACTTATCCAATATTTACACTCATTCATACCTTCTCCCATTCTGAAACGTATCATCCTGGACCACCTGCAGTTCTTTTTTAATTTCCCTAGATATTCTGGGACCTTTCCTCTTCCTGCTTCTTACACATTTCCCCCTCTACTACCTGCCACTCCCTCCCATCGTCACACATTCTCAATTCTCTTCTAACTTTCCTTTTCTCCTCCTCCCATCTTGAAAGTCCCGTGTTTCCTCTCCTCTCTCTATATAATATTTCCTGCAGGCATGCTTGTGCAACTTTGCTTCCCTTACCACTTTTCAGTTTCTCTTCAAAATTCCATACCCGTTTCCTCTGCCTTATCACCAATTACTCTCTCCTTGTTTCTTCTCTCAACATATAGCCTGGGCAGTTCCAGCTCACGCCCATAACCCATCTCAGAAATCTCTCTTGCATGTTTTCTGCTTTTTTGTACTCCTTCCATCCCCAAATCTTCACTCCATAACACATCACAGACCATACCAGTGAATCAAACAGCCATACTCTCATCTTCCAGTCCTCTGTGAATCTTCGTTTTCCAATCCCACACACTTGACCCATCACCTTACTCGCACTTTCCATCCTTTTTTTCACTTGCAGCTCACTTCCACCTCCCGCTTCGAACCAGAATCCTAAATAACAAAATTCTTCTACCATTTCCACCATTTCCTCATTTATCTTTTATCCATACTTTACTTCATTCTTTCTATTCCTGAAACATACTATCTTTGTCTTCGTTACATTTATTTTCAAGTCCTTCCCTCTCACGTACTCTTCGAATCCTTTCATTAGCAAGTTCATTCCACTTTCATTCTCTGCCAGAAGCACCACATCGTCCGCGTACGCGAACGAGTATATTCTCTTATTTCCTAGAACTACACCCCCTTTACCTTTCGTTTCCATTTTCTCTTCTAGGTCTGCTAACAATATACTCAACAACAACGGACTTAGCGGGCACCCTTGCCTAAGACCCCTCCCTGTACAGAACTCCTCTCCTTTCTGTTCTCCGATACTCACCCTTGTCTTTGTCTCCGTAAAGACCTCTTTGATCCTCTCAATCAGCTCTTCGTCCACCTCCCTTTCTTTCATTGCCTTCCACAAAACTTTCCTATTCACCGAGTCGGAAGCTGCTTTAAAATCTACAAAGAGTGCGACCAGTTTTCCTTTTTTTTGTCCTAGGTTCCTGTTGACTAAATAATTAAGTACAAAAATGTTATCCACTGTCTCCATCCCCTTCCTGAATCCTGTTTGATTGTGTGGAATACTTCCTTTTTCATCTACCTGTTCTTCTAATCTCTTCCTAAGCACCTCCGCATAAATCATATACGTTACTGGCATGAGAGTGATTCCTCTATAATCTTCCACTCCCCCCCTTCCTTTCTTTAATAAAGGAACTACCAAACCTGTTCTCCACTCCTTCGGCCATCCTTCCCCTCTCCCTACTCTATTACATACTTCCCAAATCTCTTCTCTAACCCTCCTTCCGCCAAATTTCAACGCTTCATTCTTCATCCCATCCTCTCCTGTCGCCTTATTTCGTTTTAACTTCTCAATTGCTTGATTCACCTCCTCTCTGGTCAACTCATTCCCACCTTCTATTCCTCCCTCCTTGATCATTCTACCATTGCCCCTCACCTTGCTATCCACCCCTCCTAGCAATTTCTTGAAATATGCCGTCCATTCATCTATACTTATCTATTGATTGATTCCTTTCCATTCACTCCTTTCTCTATTGATCACCTCCCATTCCCTTCCTTCCTTTATTGCTTTTTCTACCTTCTTCATGTACCTCACCTTCTCTTCCTATCGTTTTACATCCAATAATTTCTCGTGTTCCCTGTTTCTCTTATTATACTCCTTTTTGTCTATCTCTCCTCTTCTCCACTTCTTTAACGTTAGCTTTATACGCTCTTTACTCTCTACACATTCCACATCCCACCATCCTCTCTTCTCCCCTCTTTCTTCCTCACTTGGCCTAATTTCTCTCACTATCTTCTCTACCCTTCCCTTCATTTTACACAAAATCTCATCCACGCCTCCCCCATCTTCAATCAAACCATTCTCTTCTTCCATTCTTTCCGTATATTCTCTTAGCTTATCAGCTCCCCATTCACCCATCTTTGCTTTTTCCCTTGTCGCTCCCTCCTTCTTCCTTCTCTCTCTTTCCCAATGCCCGCATTTCAACGTTGCAATGACCGGGAAGTGTTCTGACCCTATTTCGTTCTAAAAAATAAATATTATTCATTAAAAACCATTTAAAAAATTTTTCAATTCAGGAATTCTTTAATTCGGGAATTCTCTAGTTCGAATATTTCATAATTCCGCATTTTTTATCGGGAATTTTATTATTCGGGACTATTCAAATTCGGGAATTTTATTATTCGGGAATTTCCATATTCGTGAATTTTATTGTTCGGGAATTTTCAAATTCAGTAATATTATGAACTTTGGTGAGTTTTTCAATTCGGTAATATTACAAAACTTTTATTTTGTGAAACTGAATAATATTGTTACAAATCAAGAGTTTTCAATTTTTTATATTTAAAATTAACAATTACGCAAGTTTTATGTTTTGGAATTGAAAATTCTGCAATTTTGATCATTCACTCAATAAATATTGGAGAATTTTCAGTTGCAAATCGTAAAAATAGAAGATTTTTCCATCGCAAATCTTCAACAAATTTTGTATTTCTTCATGTTTGAAACTCAACAATTTTCAGTTGAAAATCTTCAAAATTAAGGAATTAAAAAACAACATTACAGATATAATCATTCTAAATTATACCCATTAAGAATTGAAAACTTATCAATTAAAAATCCTCACAATTTATTTCAAAATTATTTTGAAAATTTATTAAGTGCCAGTGAATATTTTTCATTGATTCAACGAAAATTTGCCTTCTTTCCTGATTATATGTTTTTTAAAAATATCTTATAACAATATAAAGAACCAAAATAACTAATTAATTTACTTACTTACTTCTCATTCCAGATGGCATGAAATTTCATATTTCAACAAAAGTTATACAGATAACTTAAAGCCGATTAATATTGAAATTAAAAGTTAAATTAAATTTTTATTGTATGAAAGCAATTAAGCCAACGGCGATACCACGCTGAAAACACCAGTTCTCGTAAAATCACTGAAGTTAAGCATTGTTGGGCGCGGCTAGTACTTGGATGGGTGACCGTTCAGGAATACTGCGTGCTGTTGGGCCGTAGTGGGTGTGGTGGGCCCACATTGGTAGTAAAATATCCACCTAGAAACACTACCCGAATCGGGTAGTGAGGCAATGAACTTTCGAGTTCGAACTGCTAATCTATGTATGTATGTAACATGATACTATTGTTTCTTTTTGAATACCAGTACAAATCTGCAATTATAATTCACCTGCCTCTCATTGAAAATTAGACAAAAAGTGAAGAGATTGTGGCAAAATGCAACTTTCGAGCATTACTCCAAGAGAATATTATTAATGATACTAATAAATTGTTCAAGCAATTATTTTTGTTAGCATTGATCATGTATTGCATTACCACACTTTTATTCATATTTTACGGCTAAATGTGAAGAGAAATGTTGAGTTTCAACTGAATTCCGATAATTCAATGATTGATGTTATTTTTTCGACCAGGGTAATCTATAAATTATTAATTTTTGATGTTAGATATTGCCAATTACTGGTCAAATAGTTTTCCGGAGAAACGAGAAAAAATTTGTCTCAGCCCGGATTTGGACCCGGAACGCCACTATTCACGAGTAGAGCGTTAACCAATTACGCCACCGAGGCTGCAGCAGATATTTTCTCGTTTCTCCTATATCCACAGGATGACGTGGGGCTGTATCTTAGTAACCTGTGAAATTTTAGTGAATAATTCTAGTATAAATAAATTCACCGGATCCGAATATAATTCAATAATTCATGTCATTTCGTCGACCATGGTAATTAATTAATTTCTGATGTTAGATATTGCCGATTACTGGTCAAATAATTTTTTGGAGAAACGAGACAAAATCTGCCTCAGTCCGGATTTGAACTGGGAACGCCACTATTCACGAGTGGAGCGGTGGCGTAATTGGTAATTGATGTAATTGGTAATTGGGGTGAGCGGTTCTGGCTCGACTGACACCAGCGGAGTATCCGCGAATCCTTCCGTTTATTTGATTTTCTGCAATCTCATTTATATCATCATTACAATGTAGTTGATAAATATGAAACAATTATATTTTTCTTTAGGAATATTTTGGAATTGTTCAAACAAATCCTTTTTGCTTTCTATTGGTTGGCAAAAAAGTCTTTTAGCTTACTTCAAACAACATAGGCGCCATTTGTATCAACAACCTTTCGCCAACGTTGCGGAAGAGAGAGAATGCCAGATTTGTAGAATTCCAGAGACTTCTGATTAAAGAAATTGCAGAGGTCTTCTCTCAATAAAAAGGAAAATTGCAAGAGTTATAGCATTTATAAAATTCAAAGAACAGACGAAAATGAAAATTTCAAGACAAAAGACGCACGATATGAAAAAAGTCAAGAAAAAAAATACGTTGCTCTTTGAACACCCTAAAAGATTGTCACAACAATTTTTTGAAATTTTCTGGAAAATCAAAAATTCAAATTTTTATTGCACAAAAAATAGTAAATAATCAAAAATTCCACTTTGCGGTGGAACTATACAAGATACGACAAAAGATGGACAGACACAAATTGTGCAAACAAAAAAGATCAGATTTGTTATAAATCACTTTCCGAATGAAGGCGTCGTTTATGTTTTAATCGTAGAAATTAACATTAAAAATAAAAATTAATTTGTTTCCCTGAAAAGCGACAGCAGGTACGAAAAAAAATTAATAGACAAAAGTTGTTCACACAAAAAGGGTCGTTGATCATCTTGTTTAGAAGGCAAGCTTTCTCTTGAATGATCGGTCCAGATACTCTCTCGCTCACTTGATTAAACCATCCAAAGACAACAGCATCCAAAAGCACATCACCCGTTTCACCAGAACACCTCACAAAATAAATCGAGTGGGAAGCACGCACTTTTGCGTAGTGCTTAATGCGCATAGCGCAGTTTCATAACCAGACATACGTTGAAGTTATTTTTTGTTAGAATATCACTTACTTTTATTATTATTGAATCAACTGTTTATGAAAAGCTTCACAGTAGGGGAATAATCGATCCTTTGCCAGTATCAATTTTACGTAAAAGTAAGCTTTTCTTATTTAATTTTTGACTGTGTTATGACATATGTGTGTGAATAGGCTACGAAGCTTTTCCCTGTAGGCACTCGGCGCCTACTTTGACTAATTTTTAAATTTCTTCTAACAAAACTAAAATATTCAAAAATCAATCAAACAACTGAATGAAAAGAAGAAATAGTTATTGGAAATTTCTATATTGTATTTGTATATGGTTTTCCCCCACAAATTATAACATGGTTGACCATTTTTATCATTATGAACTGAATAATCTTTTTTGGTTCAAAATTGATCTTTTTTGGTAGAAATTTCATATATTTTGTTTGAAAATGCGACTGTTTAGCTTTTGGTTAAGAATTGAACATTTTGTTCCAAATTTTTCTGTTATGAATCATCAACAATGTTATTATCAATTAATATTATTATTAATTTGTCAGTAGGAATGGAATGACTGTGCATATAATTTAGGTGTATACAAAGTCTGAGTATAGGGGTGGGTGTCACAAAAAATATAATGGTTTCTTGAAATGATGTGTTCTATTGACTGTTTATTTAAGAATGTTCATGTAAAATTTTTTCTCTTCACATTTATTTGTACCACGAGCTTTCTAAAAATAATTAGTCAATGAAATTTCAACCATTTAATCAGTTCAATTTTTTAACCTGGATTGTTTTAGCAAATCGATTCTCTTGGATTTGATTTAAGGTCTTTGCAATGGTCCACGGAATTGATATAAGTCTCCATCAATATCAATTGGATGATTTGGATCGGACTTTATGTAACGGACGTGTCCGACTGGTGGCGTGCCTAGCATCCTGGTTTCACGTTCGCCATGAAATAGAAATCCATTAGAGTTGAGTCTTGACCTTTCAGCGCTAGGCGCAAGATCGGCTTCTAGCCTAGGCCCGTCTGCTATTACTACAATAGCGAGGAATACTGGCACACCGCGGTTATGCTCCATGTCTCTAGCCTCTTGATAAAGCAAAGTGGGCCTGATACATGCATATAAACGTGGGCTATCGATAAGATCAACAATAGCGTATCCAAGTGGACCATTGCATGATGTAATGTTTGAATTAGGAAGAAGGTCTCCCGTGAACAAATGCCAAATTGGTACTTGACCATTCACCACTCTTTGTATGAATATCAACTTTCGTGGATAGTTAGCAGCAGTATTTTCAATGACAGTAGGATGAGGATGACGATGATCATTCCAAGCACGGAGAACTTCAGCAGCATCTCTACCACGACCAACTGTACCACCATTATTCCTAGCACCGACTTCTGTGAAGAAGAGATTCATAAAATTTGTGTACAGTGGAAAAACAACTGTTAGTTAGAAGATAAACACTCAGGCAGCGGGGTGGAGCATTAGCATTACCTGGTTGGGGATTTTGAGGTACAGGACCACCTCTACCACGACCAGCTGCTCCAGTATCAGTCCTAGCATCGACTTCTGTAAAAAAACGAATTTATGACAATGTGGTACTGAATGGCAATATTTATGCGAAAAAATTCTCAAATGTAAATTTTAATTATTAATTCCATACGTTAGATTTCAAATTAAAATAAAAAATTGGTATTCAATAATCAAATGAAATATGTATCAATCATCATTTCTTGTATCCATACGTGACAAGATTTGGATCTGGTAACGTGGCACTGAATGGAAATATTCCATTTGTTACAAGATTTCAATCTGGTGACGTAGCACTAAATTAAGATAATGATTGGAACAAAATGTCAAATTTAAATCTGTTTATTTTATATTGTGCACTTAGAATACAATTTCGAAAATTAACATTAATGAAATTGCTTTAATCTCAATGTTTTAAGTCTCCATATGCTACAAGATTTTGATCTCGCAACGTGGCACTAAGTAAAAACATAGATTGCATAGTTTAAATTATGAATGTTATATTGTACATTAAGAAGTAAAATTAAAAATTAGGATAAATAACGATATACAATATTGTACACATACTTGCAAAATTGAGCAAAGCCACGCAGGCAAACAATAGAGTGACGATCTTCATTGTTCCTCGATACGAGTAGAGATAACGATAGAGAAATCAAGACTGATGCCGGAATGGAAAAATTTCGTCAGAAGCGACTACTTTTATAAATAAGTTACAAATGAATGGAGGCGCAAAGATTCTTGATATCTGAATTTTTCATATCTGCTGGATTTATAACTAATAGAATCAACAAAAATGTTTGTTCAACATTCAGTTAAGACGTCATAAACTAAACTGTGAAGGTAATAGGGTACCTTTTGCGTAACAAAAAATCCGATAACACCCACGGAATGATTAAGCAATGAAGATAAAAGTGAAAAGCAACTTATTATTTGAAATTTTGTTTAACTGTTATGCTTGTGCTAGTAAGCTTCTTTAATACATGGTCCCCAATTTATTCAAAGCCAAACCATTCGATTTAAATTCTACACAGCTTATACAAACATTGACATCATCATATCGCTCTACTGCAAAGTCGAATGACTGAAATCAATTAAAAAATGTTATCCTTTCATGAAAATCGTGTTCGCGAGTTGACGCATACGTTGTTGTTGGAAAACTGATCGCTTTCGAGATTTCTTGTGTAGTCATTTCTCTTACCGCGTCCCTGTCTATATTTATTTTTATCCAGTTTAGATTAATTTAGATTGACGTTGATATTGTTTACGTTCACTCTTTCATTTCATCCCATTCGTTCCTGTAGTCCTCTTCACTTTCATCCACTCACCTAATCCACCTTTCCCAAAAATCTTTTCACACTCTGTAGCTATTTTCCCTTATCTTTAGTTCCTCTCCTACATCCTTCTCATCTTTCCCATACACCTTATGTTTCCTTTTTCCATTCATACATTCTACACTTTCTGTTATCTTTCTTTACCTAATAAATCCCTTCTATTAGTTCGTATCCTGAGCTAGTTATTGCTACTCTTGTCCAACTTTCTTCTCCATATCGTTTTTCTAACTACTATAGTGCTCATTTTTCATCATTTTATACCATTTTTTGTATTTTAGTTTCTCAATCAACCCCCTTTCTTTTTGCTTCCAATTTCTGCGAACCCTTTTTTCCTTACTTCTCTTCCTTTGCTTCTCTTAGCTCTTCCTCAAACTCCCATGCCCTTTTCCCTCCCATTACCTAATTGATCACTTTATCTTTCTTCTCACTATGTATCCTTCAGTCTACACTAGCGTCCACCTTACATTTCTTGTAACGTCTCAAACCCTTCCCTTCTCTCCTATCCTCATCTGTTCATTTGAATAATATCGGCTACATCGCCGCTTTAAACAAACACGTTTTATTTCTTCATTTTTTTTTAATTTCTTTTTTCTCTTGCCCATACCCGTTTCACTACCCCCGCGTTGTCTTTTTCTTCATTTTTTTTCTTATATGAGCTCTATGAACTCAATTTTTCAAGGCATATTTCAAATATGTTAACTTCTTGACATTGTCTAGCTTTATACCTACCAGTCCATTTTTTCTTTCTGTTTGAGCGTTGTTCAGGCACTTAATTGCTAGTGGAGTGTATTGGGGTTCAAATAACCACAGCCAAATTTTACTTGCAAAGAAAAGAGTTTATTCTATGGCATAAAAAACCTCCACTTGAAGAGTGAAGAAAAAAGGCCGAGAATCAAATAGCGATCACAAAAGTAAGTTAGAAATTACAGACCTTATGAGAGAAGTATAACTATTGAGATGACAACCAGTCCGCTACACTTTAATCCACACAATGGCAAACAGACAGAATCCAACACGAGACTCGTTCACACTCACAAAATGGAACCTCTCACCACGAAAGCTTAACTTGAACTGAACTGAACCTTTAATGCAATAATAATTATAAAGTGAAAACAAATTCCTTACTCAATTGCATATGAAGTCGTGGGAAAAGGTTCCATTCTACCTACTCGGCGCTGACCTTCGAGCTACGCGCAGAGAATACAGTTTTATTTCAGGTGCAACCCCTTTTCCGAAATTGAATCAAGTAACAAGAGAAAAATGAACTAAGTCGAACTCTCTACAATTTCAGATGACGGTGAAAAGCAGTCGAACACTTTCTTGCTTTCACTTCTCGGAACCTAATTATCTTTTCCTGTTCTACATTTAGACTTAACTCTTATCCATCTATTTATTTCTACAACCGTGTCATTAAGGTCACAATCACTTCTTCATCAGTTTGTGCAAATCAAAAATTAATATATTAAGTAAAAGTGGGCTCAGAAAACAACCTCATACTCCTCGCACCAGTCAGTGATCTCCTACTTGCTCTGCTGGCCGCACTCTGCTTTTTGCCCCTCTGATAATTTCCAATGCTCTTTCAGACCCAGTCTTCTTCCCTTTTCTAGCATAATTTCTCATCTCGTATCTGCTTAATAAGTAGAACGCCTTCTCTAATAATCTGTCTGTTTCGGTACCTCTATCTTTTTTTCCCCTGACTGCTTTCTATCATCTTTTTTATAAAACAGTTACTAACTCATATCATGATCACATAGACGTCACTCCCCTATAATATTTAACCTCCTACCTTTTGCGTTCTGTCACTACCAGTAAACTTTTTTTTCTATATCTCTGGCCATTTCTCTCCTCTCCATATCGCGCATTATCTATTATCTTCGAATCGTTTCCCCCCCATATTTCCATGAATCATTTGGAATCTCATCTACTCCAGGAAACTCCTCTTTCCAGCTTTTCGTAAGGGCGGAAAGGATTGGTGACAGGAATACTCACGGTTTCGTCAGGGGCTAGACATACCATTTGTTTTAGAATAGTTTAATTATGAAAATCAACAATGGAAAATTGATAAACCCGGAAGGGATTTAGTTTAAAATTATGTTTTAAACGTCTTTTTTCGTTCGCTTTAGTTTGCGTGGGGGTATTATTTTGGTGTTTTATCTGTCTCATACCGAATTTTTCTGTTAGATCTCTTAATGCTTTATTTACAAAGTCGGTGCCGTTATCTGTGTAGAGGATTCGTGGTGTTTCGCAACGAGAAATTACCCGTTTGTGAAATTTTCTCTTTTTAGAACTTGGTAGCGGGCCCATAATATCAGCAGTTACCATGGTCCATGGTTCTTCGATTCCACTTTTTCCCATCAATCCTATCTTACTTTGGTTACTTCGTTTTACTCTTTGACACCTCTGGCAGTTCTTTATGTGATTAATGACGTCCGAATATAACCCTGACCAGAAGTAACATTCGGAAATTTTTGCGAAAGTTTTCTCTGAGCCTTAATGTCATGCCTAGAACCTTTCAGATACGGCCTAAATTTTCGTATGACCCAAACTACTGCTAAGCATCCTTTTTCCGATGCTGAGTGATGAGATTCGGCCCCGTTCAGACTTCTACTCGCGTAAGCGATTACCAACCTGTTCTTCACCCTTCTGTGCCATAACTTTCTATCTTGTTTTGGCTTCATAAATAGAACGGCTTTTCCGAAACCTGAATGTAGCAAATAATTTAGTGACCATTTTTCTTCGGTTCTATGGGAACCATTGAAAACAATCCGTACTCTTGTACTGGAACTTCTCTCTTTAATCACAAAGTGGTGTGGTAGATAGCATCCTCGTTCGGGTCAAAGATCCTCCGAACGTTGAAGGGTAGAAAAGAAATGCCTCTTATACTCTTCTTTCTCAGAATTTCGAGTGTATACCTTGTCCGGCATATCGTTCTGGAAAACGAATCGACGAACCAAATCGAGCAATTGTACGTCGATTGTACCTTGTAGTTCTATCACTGTCCTGTGACTAGACGGGAACTCCATAGAAAAAATTCCCGATACGATCCAATCCAATGAGGTACATTGGGCAGTAGGAGTACCAGAAGGACCTTTCCGTATCGCCTCCTTGATTATGTGGGAATTGATCTCTGCACCCAAGACCATCTCGAATAGTCCAGTCTGATCGAATAATGTTTCTGCGAGGATTGATCCCTGTGAATAGTTACATTCATCCACATGTATGCCACTCGGTGACATATATGACTTGAACCTAGACAAAACTATCGCACCTACACAAAAACTTACGTTGATATGTGTTCGAGATATCACCCTTAGCACTACTAAGCCTCTGGTAGGTCAAGTCCGTTGCTCTCCGACTCCTTATAAGGTGATGATGGCCTGATGATATGACCCCACAGCTTAAGTCTCCTCACCAATGACTCAGAGGCAAATAACGCTTGATCTCCTTGGCCCAAGAGAGTATGGGACACGTGCGGCTTCCATCAACACCTTCTGTTAGTAGAACCGCGGTAAATATTTTTGGCATTCACAAATGTTTAAAATAAATTCTGCTTCTCTTTTGAATAGATCGCAAAGTATTCACTTGAAAAAAAAGAAACAGAAATTTATTCGAAACCTAGTAATGAAGTGGGTAGATTAGGCAAGACATCGATGTATGTCATTTTTTTACTGTTAATAGACAAGATCATTTATTGCTGCTAAGTATGAACTACACAAGATTATCTGATATTATTCACTGTAATTATAACACCAGAATGTTCATGGCCCGAGGTTACAATAAAGGAAAGGCTATTGAGCGAAAGAAAACAAGGCTGGAGCCATGTCTTAATAGAACGTGAATTGAATAAACTGCTTGGTCAGCTTGATACAATGGTGAAGACAATTTGCAAAGCGCAGAATCGCACACGACATGGCATCGCCCGCGAACTTAAAATTAATACTCAAATCGATGGTTTCCATACGGAACAAAAGTTAATTTAATTGCTTGAAGATTTATCAATTTTGTTGAGAGAAAACGTAGCTTTTAATTTGAGGTTCTTGAAAACCTGTTTGGTTGCAACTCTGCGTGAATATGACTTTTAGTAACTGTTTTTCATTTATATTATTAAAGATTAGAAATTTTTAGCACCACCACTTTTCTAAATCAAAATTTCCATGTAACTATTTTGTTGAAAACCGGTACTTCTTGGTCGAATTCAACTGTTTTTTATCTAAAATTAAAATCTTTTCTTTGTTGAAATATCAACTATGTATTATATTTCTTTGTGCGAATTGGTAATAAATATTGATGGTAAATTATTAAAATATTTAAGTCTATACATATTCTGTACTAATTTTTGAACTAAATAATTTTTCTGTGTGATTCAGATAATTTAACCGCTAATTATAATTTAAAAAACGTATGAACTGCAAGAAAAATGGAACATGTTTTTTTAATGCAAAATTAACGTCAAAGCTATTTAAGTTTGCACTTTTGCATTCTGCGTGAAATCACGGTGCCATTTCTTTCAAAACATCTAGATTGATCAAAGAGGACTTTAAAACAGTGTTACGACTGAATGGAAATAATTTCCAGTTGGTTAGAATAATTTAAAGTATTAACAACAGCATGAGCTACAAGCTTAATATATAGATATATAAATACATATGTGATAATCTGCTGCGATATTTGCTTAGGTTCAAAGACCTGTGCAAAGAAGGTGAAATATGAACGTCTAGTTAATTAATTTTTCCAGACAAATATAGACTTATTACGCTAGGAAGACATGATAAGGTTCCTGACTTTTAGCACTCCAAGTAGATAAATTGCAACATGACATAGTTCTTTTTTATCTGGAGAGTTTAGCAGCGCTATCCAAAATGCACCAGAGGCTGTGAGGTCGGTCGCGGGCCCAAAAAACGATGTTCGAACATCTCTATACATGGGACATTCTACTAGTAAATGAAAAAGTGTCTCTTCCACTCCCAGATTACAAATTGAACAGAGTTGCCCCTTACTGAAACCAAAACTAAGTTCTCCCACCGAAAATCTCCCTCTTACGGCACCCATGAGACGCACCTGCGCGATAACTCTGGCAAACTTGAAAGGAGTGCCATTAGTGAGGTATTCGTG
>CAKNYM010050186.1:144144-160139 GCA_932195095.1 Andricus curvator | reverse complement strand
AACTTCAAGGGATTCCTAGCGTTTCCAAGGATTTTATGGGATTTCAGGGATTCCTTAATGATTTTTACTTATTTTTATGGATTTTTACGATTTCCAAAGATTTCAAAGGATTTTGAAGAATTTTTTAGGATTTCCCAAGATTTCAAGGGATTTCTAATTAAATCAATTATGGAAAATAAAACTTCAAGGGATTCCTAGCGTTTCCAAGGATTTTATGGGATTTCAGTGATTCCTTAATGATTTCTACTTATTTTTATGGATTTTTACGATTTCCAAAGATTTCAAAGGATTTCGAAGAATTTTTTAGGATTTCCCAAGTTTCAAGGGATTTCTAAGAAAAGAAATTCTAGAGAATGAAATTCGAAAGGAGTCCTAGCGGTTCCAAAGATTGTATGGGATTTTAGGGTATTTCAAGGAATTTTACAGGATTCAAAGGAATTTATTGAATCTCAAAGGATTTCAAAATATTTCTAGGGATTTCTAAAGAAATCAATTCTGAAAAATTTAATTCCAAGGAATAACTAGCGATTTCAAAGATTTTCTGAAAAAATCAATTCTAAAGAGTGAAATTCCAAGGGATTCCAAAGATTTTTATGGATTTTAGGATATTTCAAGGAATTTGACAGGATTTCAAAGATTTCTAGGAATTTGAATGAAGCTTTTAGAGAACTGTAATTAATAATTAAAATTTTATTTAGATTCAAGAAATGTCAAACATCTACTTATTTGTATGGTTTTTTACGATTTCCAAAGATTTCAAGGGATTTCAAAGAATTTTTTAGGATTTTCAAAGATTTCAAGGGATTTCTAAAGAAATTAATTCTGAAAAATTCAATTCCAAGGAACTCCCAGCGATTTCAAAGATTTTATGGGATTTTAGGATATTTCAAGGAATTTTACCAGATTTGAAGGAATTAATTTAATCTCAAAGGATTTCAAAGGATTTCTGAAAAAATCAATTCTAGAGTGAAATTCCAAAAGATTCCAAAGATTTTAATGGATTTTGGGGTATTGCAAGGAATTTCACAAGATTTAAAGGAATTTGTTAAATTTAAAAGGATTTCAAAGATTTCTAGGAATTTGAATGGCGCTTTTATAGAACTGTAATTAATAATTAGAATTTAATTTGGATTTAAGGAATTTCAAATGATTTCAAGGGATTTCAAAGAATTTTTTAGGATTTCCAAAAATTTCAACAAATTTCAAAGATTTTCACAAAATTTAATGGATGTTAAAGGTCCTCAAAGTATTTCAAAGATTTTAGCTGATTCTACAAACTTCAAGGGATTTCGAAGGATTTCTAGAGAACTTTAAGGAATTAATTTTTTTTTTACTTTCAAGGGGTTTTACGGGATTTTAGCTAATTTCTAGAGAACTCTAGGGAATAAATAACATTTTCTTTCAAGCGATTTCTACGGATTTTAACAATTTCAAGGTTTTAAGGTTTTTAAAAGAATTTAAAACAGTTCAAAAATTTCATGGGATTTCAAAGAACTTTTTAGGATTTCCAAAGATTGTAAGGGATTTCCAAATAACTACATTCTAGAGATTAAAATTTCAACGGATTTTAAGGTATTTTAAGGAATTTCACAAGATTTGAAGGAAGTTAATAGAATCTCTAAGGATTTCAAAGATTTCTAGGGATTTGAATTGTGTTTTCAGAGAACTGTAATTAATAATTAAAATTTCATTTATATTAAAATAATTTCAAATGATATATAATTATTTTTCTGGATTTTTACGATTTCTAAAGATTTCGGCGGATTTCAAAATTTTTTTTCGGATTTCCAAAGATTTCAAGGGAGTTCTAAATTAATACATTCTGGAAAATAAAATTTCAACTGATTTTAAGGTAGTTTAAGGATTTTCACCAGATTTCAAGAATTTTATTGAATCTCTAATGATTTCTCGAAATTTCTAGGGATTTGGTCTTTTACAAAAAAAAAAGCTTTATTGAATAAGTTTAACTTATGTTATAAATTCAAAGGAATTTCAAATTATTTTTACTGATTTCTATTTGTTTTATAGAGATTCATGATTTTCAAAGATTCAAATTATTTCAAAGAATTTTCTAGGATTTCCAAATAAGTACATTCTAGATAATGCAATTTCAAATGATTTTAAGGTATTTCACCAGATTTAAAGAATTTTAATGAATATCCAAAGATTTTTGAAGATTTCAAAGATTTCTAGGAATTTATACTTTTTTGTAGAAAACTTTAATGAATAAGTTTAATTTAAATTATATTAGAAGGAATTTCAAATGATTTCTACTGATTTCCATTTTTACATTCTCATCTACTTTTTTATAGATTTTTATTATTCCCAATTATTTCAAGGGATTTTAAACAAATTTTCAGGATTTTCAAGATATCAAGAAATTTTAAAGAATTTTTACGGATTTTTACGGATTTCGTGAATTTCAAGATTTTAAGGCTTTTGAAAGAATTTCATGATATTCAGAAAATTTCACGGGATTTCAAACAAAAATTTAGGATTTTTCGAAAGCTGAATTTTTCAGAAGGTAATTTTAGAGGATTTCTAAAGATTACAGATATTTTAAGGGATTTTAAGGTATTTTAAGGAATTTCACAAGATTTAAAGAATTTTATTAAAGATTTCAAGGCTTTTGAAAGACTTTTATGACATTTAAAAAAAAATTAAAGGGATTCCAACCAATTTTTTTAATATTTCCGAAGATTTTAAGGGATTGCTAGATGAATAAACTTTTGAGAAGGAAATTTTAAGGTATTTCTAACGATGACAAATATTTTAAGGGATTTTAAAATATTTTAAGGAATTTCACAAGATTTAAAGGATTTTATTGAATATCCAAAGATTTCTAAAGATTTTAAGAAATTTGAACGGTTTTTTTCCAAAATCTTAATAAATAAACTTATTTTAATTTACATTCAAAGAAATTTATAATGATTTCTACCTATCACTACTTATTTCACTAGAATTTTACAATTTCCAAAGATTTCAAGGGATTTCAAATTTTTTTTTAGGATTTTCGAATGTTAAAAAGTCGTGGTTTTATCTGAATTTTTTCAAAACTTTTTAGTTAAAGCGAGGCAATGATCAATAAAGTTCACAAAAATAATTTTAAAAAAATATTATTAATAACAATATTCTCTTAGAATAATCCTAAAAAATTGCACTTTTTTCTAAAATTCCTAACATTTTTCGAACTTTGCACATGCTGTGAGGAAATACCTAATCAAAATTAACTAAAATAATTGTTTAAATAATTTATTATTGTTTATAAGTATCTCCTCTTAGAGTAATGCTAGAAGGTTGCGGTTTAATCTGAAATTTTCAACTTTTTATCTACTTTTTAATCAGATTAAGGTAATAATTAATTCAAGTTAACAAACATGATTGCTTAAACAATTTATTATTATTTGTAATAATATTTTCTTTAAATAATGCTAGAAACTTACGGTTTTTTATGAAATTTTTAGCTTTTCTTTGACTTTTTAGTTATGAACAAATAATAAGTTAACATTAACAAGGATCGTTCTTTAAATAAAATTCCATTGTTTTTGGAATGAAATATTTTTACTCTTTTGCTAATGTTTGAAAGATAATATTTAAAAAAAAGACTCAGGAATTACTTCACGGAAAAGTTAGATTCAATATTATCCATTTAGAAAATTTGAAATATATTCCAAACATCAGGTTCTTTTTCAGAACTATATATCCACAAAAAAGAAGATTTTTTGAAAAATGATTCTCTCTGATGTTTATTTATTTTTTGTTCATAACTAAAAAGCCAAATTAAAGTTAAAAATTGCAGAAAAACCCGCAACTTTCTGGCATTACTATAAGAGAAGATAGTCATAAACAAAAATAAATTAAACAATTGAATTTCTTAATTTTAATTAATTATTGCTTTGCTCCAACTCAAAACTTGGAAGCAAGTTGAAAAATTCACAAAAAACCGCGGCTTTCTAACTCTATTCTAAGTGAAAATTGCTATAAACAATAATAAATTGTTTAAAATTTTTATTTAAATATCTTATAATCAGCAAAATGAAATATTTCAGGTATTCAAAACAATTTGTACTAAAATCAACCGCAAGAAAAATAATTAGCGCCAAAAACTCGCAAAATCTAATTTCTCACTTATGGGGTTTTTTCGGAACACTATAAAACAGACTTATGGGGGTGAAATTCGAAAACAAATTTTTAATTCGTATTCCATGACGAATTGAGAAGAAAAGTGTTGATTGTCAACTCAATAGACCTAATATTACCGATTCTGAATAAAATTGATAAAAACGTATTTTTTTCTCATGGGAAATACGTGTTGAAATTCATGGGGCTTGTAGGAAAAATAAAAAATTAGAACCACCCTATTATCCACTGTAGGTTTCCATCATCCCACAAAATGTTCAACAATAACATCTTAGTAATAACAAACTTTGCCACTGTGCTTAAAGCATGTGGTTGTGGCACTATGTGGCATCAAGGTGATGCATCCAAACCACAGGTGCCACAAACTCTCCTCGGTAATTATCTTCTCACCGCAGAATTACCCCACTGCAAGCTCTAATTACAGTAGCCTCGGAGCTTTCCGAAAAGTGCCAATTTGACCGGTCTCTATTTACGTGGGCGTGAAAAAGCTTCTTTTTCCCTATCGCCTAACCCACGCGCCACTCGCGATAATTGCTAGCCGCAAGCGTAACCGGCTGATTATTACCTAACCTCCCGCTTAACCAACTCACTGCACACGTATCCACTGAACCCCCTTTTTTTTCTTTTTTCTCTGTTTTTATCTGTCTCGTAGGATGAATACTCGCACTCGGTCTGACTCACCTGTTGCTGATGATGAGGCTCGAATACGCATACACACCACTAGGAACGCATATCATAGGAAAAAAGGGACGAGGTGCGATAAGGTACACGAGGGCGGCTTTCCAGTGCCGTGTATCGCGACACTGAGTTGCACTGAGCCAGCCAGGCAGGCAGGATCCTGTTATCCTGTAAACAGTACGGGAGGGGCGTGGGAAGGGGGTGAGATCCCCCTCTTCCTGCTCCTGTTTCTGCTCACTCGCCCCCTTTTCGAGCGAGTGAGAGGTCCTGCGCATGCGTCGGTTTTGGCCAGGGTTTGTAGGCCTGGTAGGTCTGGGCTGCCGGCAGGAGCTAGGTTTGGGTTTGGCTAGGGGTCTCCTGTCAACCAGCAGGCTTGGTTGGCTTGGGCAGGCTGCATCAATACCGAGAGGGCCATCCCTATCCTGTGCTACTACTACTACGACTACGGCTACGACTACGAATACGGCCACGGTGGTTCAGCTCAAGCTCACCGATTTACCTAATTCCCTGTTAAGCATCCGGGTCAAGGTCGACTCCCTTCCTGTCTCCGAGTCTCACACAGCTCTAGACTACGAGCAATATAAGGGGTTGTCCATAAACTGCGTTACCAATTTTGGAATATTTTTACCCCCCGTCAACCCTCGGTGATGAGCGTAGTTTTGTCATCACCTTATCCCTGAAAAGGAGAGTAGACCAAAATTCTCTGAAAAGAGGGGAAATGGGGTGGTTTTTTCAAGAAAAAAGGGGAATAATGAGTGAAGAAATTTCTTTGAATGAAATTAATTTAAATACCGTATGGAACACAATAGTTGAGTTTTCAACCAAAAGAGATGAGTTTTCCACCCAAAAAGACGAATTCTCACCTACAAATCAAATTTCAAGCAAATGGTTAGACAAATGAACATTCAAGCAAAGAAGAAGAATTTTTAACATAATAGTTGAACTTTTAACCAAATAGTTAAATTTTATAATAGTTAAATTCAAATAATTGAATTTTCAACAAAGTAATTCAACTAGAAAAGACGAATTTTCAACAAAATATATTAATTTTTAACCAAATTGTTGAATTTTTAGTTTTAAAATAAAAACTATCTACAAAACAGTTGAATTTTCGACACGAAAATATGATTTTTCAACGAAAAAGTTTATTTTCCACCAAATAATTAAATTTACAACCAAAAAGATCAATTTTCAAGCATAAAAAATTTTTTTTAACATAATAGTTGAACTTTTAACCAAATAGTTAATTTTCAAGCCAAAAAAATTAATTTGTTCGATGATGACTTTTTTGCCTCAATCCAAAAGGACGAATTTTGAACAGAAGAGTTGAATTTTCGACAAAAAAGATGACGTCATCAAAATAGTTGAATTTTCACCCGAATGGTCAAATTTTTGAACGCAAAGATTCAAATTCAACTAAAAACAGTTGATACCGTAAATTAATTTTAATCTAAAAAAATTAAAAATTTTAACAATAGTTTAACTTTACACTAACTATTCGATTTTTCAACTAGAAAAGACGAATTTTCAACAAAATATATTAATTTTTAACCAAATTGTTAAACTTTGATGTCAAAAAAAATATCTACAAAACAGTTGAATTCTCAACTAATAAAGGATAAATTCCCAATAACTAAATTATATAATTAATAATAATTAATATTAATTATTTTAAAATATTATTATAATTAATAAAAATATAATTACTAATTTAATTAATTAATTAATTAAACACTAACTGGTTGATTTTTCAACTAGAAAAGACGAATTTGATATCTAAAAAAACTATAAAACTAAACTAACTAAACTTTGATGTCTAAAAAAAATATCAACAAAACAGTCGAATTTTCAACGCAAAAAGAAGATTTTTCAACTAAATCAAAAATTAATTAATTAAATAATTTAATTAATTAATTCAACACTAACTGGTTGATTTTTCAACTAGAAAAGACGAATTTTCCACAAAATATATTAATTTTTAACAAAATTATTGAACTTTGATATCTAAAAAAAATATCTACAAAACAATTAAATTCTCAACTTATAAAGGATATTTTTCCAATCAAGAAATTTAATAGTTAAATTTTCAGATAAAAAAATTAATATTTAACAATAAAAAAAAACTAATTTTCGACCAAAGTGTTGAATCTTTAAAAAATTGAATTTTTAATAAATTAGTTCAACTTTCAGCCAATTAGTTGAATTTTCAACCAAAAAATATCAATTTTCAACCAAATAGTAATTTTAATCTAAAAAAATTCATTTTTTTAACAATAGTTTAACTTTACACTAACTATTCGATTTTTCAACTAGAAAAGACGAATTTTCAACAAAATATATTAATTTTTAACCAAATTGTTAAACTTTGATGTCAAAAAAAATATCTACAAAACAGTTGAATTCTAAACTTATAAAGGATAAATTCCCAATCAAGAATAGAATAGTTAAATTTTCAGATGAAAAAAATTAATTTGTAACAAACAAAAAAAAACTAATTTTCTACAAAAATGTTAAATTTTCGACCAAAGAGTTGAATCTTTAAAAAACTGAATTTTAAACAAAGTAGTTCAACTTTTAACCAAGTAGTTGAATTTTCAACCAAAAAAGATCAATTTTCAACCAAATAGTAATTTTAATCTAAAGAAAATTCATTTTTTTAACAATAGTTTAACTTTACACTAAGTAGTTGATTTTTTAACTGAAAAAACGAATTTTCAACAAAATATATGAATTTTTAACAAAATTGTTCAACTTTGATGTCTAAAAAAATATCAACAAAACAGTTGAATTTTCAACGCAAAAAGATGATTTTTCAACTAAATCAAAAATTAATTTTTGGAAAAGTAGTTAACCTTCACACTATCAAGTTGATTTTCACCTAGAAAAGACGAATTTTTAACAAAATACATTAATTTTGAACAAAATTATTAAATTTTGATTTTTAAAAAACAAACTATCATACCATAAACGATAAATTTTTTACCAAAATAAGAATTTTTAACTAGTTGAATTAAACAAAACCAAAATAATTTTTAACAAAATAGTTGAATTCTCAACCAGTTAGATGAACTTCCAATCAAGAGAGATAAATCTTAAACCAAATAGTTGAATTTTTAATTAAAAAAAAAAAAAAATTTTCAACCAAAAATGGAATCGTCAAATACTCAGTTAAAAAATTCATTTTAAACAAAATAACAACTTATTTTTAACCAGTTTAATTTGAAGAAATTGTCAACAACAAGATTATTTTTGTAACCAAAAACATGAATTTTCAATAAAGTACATGAATTATTTACTGAACTGTTGAATTTTTCAACTTACGAAGGATAAATTCCCAACTAAAATTGAAATAGTTAAATTTTAAGATAAAAAAAATTAATTGAAAAAAAAAATAATTTTCAACGAAAAAGTAAAATTTTCAACGTAAGTGATGATTTTTCAAACAAACAAAAATTAATTTTAAACCAAATAGTTTAATTTCCTGTCAAATTGTTGAATTTTCAAGGCAAAAATACGGTTTTTCTACAAAACATTTCAACTTTCAATCCTTGAATGAATTTTTTAACTAAAACAATATTTAATTTTTTCAAAAGCAGTTTAACTTTACACTAGCTAGTTGATTTTTCTCTAAGAAAAGACGAATTTTCAACAAAATACATCAGTTTTTAATACAATTTTTGAATTTTGAAGTAAAAAAAAGAACGATTTATCTACAAAATAGTTGAATTTTTAACTCAAAAAAGTTTATTTTCTACCAAATAGTTAAATTTTCATAAAAATAGTTCAATTTTCTACCAAAGTGTTGAATTTTCTACAAAACAGATCAATTTTCAAACCGAAAATATGACTAAAACTCAAATGAATTTTTTTTTAAAGTAGTAAAAAATACGTAATAGTTCATATTTCAACCAAAAAATTGAATTCAAACAAAAAAGACGAATTTTCAACAAAGTAGTTGAATGCTAAAAAAAAATGTATATCAAATACTTTAAATTCCTAAAACTTCAAGGCAAAGGGTCAAAGGTTGAATTTTCAACCAAATATTAGAATTTTCGAACAAAAAAGATTGAAATTCAACTAAAAACAGTTGAATTTTCAACCAAAAAAGTTCATTTTCAACCCAGAATGATGACTTTTTTTTACCATAAATGATGAATTTTTAACCAATTGAATGAAACAAAATAAAAAACGAATTTAAAAAACGCAGTTAAATCCTTAACCAAATAGAAGAATTTGAAATCAAGAAAGATGAATTTTTAACTATATAATTAAATTTTCAATTAAAAAATATATTTTTCGAACCAAAAATTAAATCGTCAAATCTTTAGTTTAAAAAATTATTTTAAACAGAAAACGCGTATTTTAAAACAGTTTGATTCAACAAAACAAGACGATTTTTTAACTAAAAAGTTGAATCTTCAACAAAAAACAAGACATTTTCAACAAACAAAATAATTTTTTTAACCAAAAACATGCATTTTCTACGTAACGTAATTTCCAACTTCTAAGGATAAATTTCCAACTAAAAATGGAATAGTTAAATTTTCAGATAAAAAATTCAACCAAGTAGTTGCATTTTCAACCAAAAAATATCAATTTTTAAGAAAATAGTTAAATTTTTATTCAAAAAGATGAATTTAAAAGAAAAAAAATTTGAACCAAATAGTTTAATTTTCTACCGAATTGTTGAATTATGATGATAAAAAAACCAATTATTTACAAAAAAGTTGAGTTTTAAACGCGAAAATATGATTTTTCAAGAAAAAAATTTATTTTCTACCAAATAATTGAATTTTTATAAAAATAGTTTAATTTTTAACCAAAAAGTGGAATTTTCAACTAAAAATATGAATTTCCAACAACAACAAAAATAATTTTCAACAAATAGTTGAATTTTCCAACCAAAAAGACGAACTTTTTTTAAACCATTCACCAACAAAATAGTTGAATCTTCAACCAATTAGATGCATTGTCAACCAAAAAATATCAATTTTTAACCGAATAATAAAATTTTTAACCAAATTGTCGAATTTTCAAGCCAAAAAGACGAATTTTCTACAAAACGGTTCAACTTTCAACCCGTAAATGAATTTTTAACTGAAAATAAAATTAATTTTTCTTAAAAGTAGTTTAACTTTACACTAACTGGTTGACTTTTTAACTAGAAAAGACGATTTTTTTTTTAAATTCATCAATTTTGAACAACATTGTGTAATTTTGATGTGAAAAATAAACGAATTATCTACAAAAAAGTTGATTTTTCAACCCAAAAATATGATTTTTCAACAAAAAAACTTTATTTTTTACCAAATAATTTAACTTTCATCAAAATAGTTTAAATTTTAACCAATAAATTGAATTTTGAACCAAAACTATGAATTTTCAAACAAACAAAAATTAATTTTCTACCAAAGTGTTGAATTTTCTACAAAACAGTTCAGTTTTCAACTCGAAAATATGAATTTTCAACTAAAAAAATTAATTTTTTAAAAGTTGTTTCACTTGAAACCATCTTTTTGTTTTTTCAACTAAAAAAGATTTACATTCTTGATGAAAAAGTTGATATTTCAACCAAAAATATAATTTAACCAAAAAAACGAATAACCAACAAAATAGTTGAATCCTCAACCAATTAGATGAATTTTCAATTTAAAAAAAAAATGAATTTCAAACTAAATAGTTGAATTGTCAACTAAAAGAGATATTTTTGCAACCAAAAATGGAATCGTCAAAACTTTGAGTAAAAAAAAAATAATTTTTGGTAGAAAAAACGTATTTTTGAATAGTTTAATTCAACCAAAAGAGACGATATTATAACTAAATAGTTGAATCTTCAACAAAAAAATATTTTCCAACAAACAAGATTATTTTTCTGACCAAAAACATGAATTTTCTACTAAGCAGATGAATTTTCAACTTATAAAGGATAAATTCCCAATCAAAAATGGAATAGTTAAATTTTCAGATAAAAAAATTAATTTTTAACAAACAAAAAAAAAACGAATTTTCTACAAAAATGTTAAATTTTTGAGCAAAGAGTTGACTATTTAAAAAATTGAATTTTCAACAAAGTATTTCAACTAGAAAAGACGAATTTTCAACCAAATATATTAATTTTCAATCAAATTGTTGAACTTTAATGTCTAAAAAAAATATCTACAAAACAGTTGCATTTTCAACGCAAGAAGATGATTTTTCAACTAAATCAAAAATTAATTTTTAGAAAAGTAGTTAATATTCACACTAACAAGTTGATTTTCACCTAGAAAAGACGACATTTTAACAAAATACATTAATTTTGAACTAAATTGTTGACTTTTGGTTTTGAAAATAAAAAATATCTACAAAACAGTTAAATTTTCGACGCGAAAATGTGATTTTTCAACGAAAAAGTTTATTTTCTACCAAATAATTGAATTTTCAACCAAGAGGATAAATTTTTAAAAAGAAAATTAATTTTTGGAAAGAAAATTAATTATTAACCAAATAGTTTAATTTTCTTTTAAACTGTTGAATTTTTCTGTCAAAAATGTGAATTCTCTACAAAACAGTTCAATTTTCAACCCGAAAATACGAATTTTCAACTTAAACAATTTTTCTTTAAAAACTTATTTAAGTTTTAACCAACAACAACAAAAATCGACTTTTTAGAATATTGTATTTCAAAATGAAACTATTATCCTATAGAAAAATCGATGGTGCGAAAAGTCGGCCAAGTCCAACATTATATTCAGAGTTAAATGTAATTCTGAAATAGAAGCTTACGAAATTGTTAAAAGTAGCGTGGAATTGAAAGTTTTTTAAATAATGGAAACTCTTTCAATTTAGAAACAATCAAAACTGGACAGCAATCTTATTTAAAGAAAATTGGCTTCAAACTTGGAAAGCCTTAAGTTAGAAATGTTCGAATCGAAAAATTTTTAAATATAAAATCGTATATAGTTTTGAATATTAGATTCAACTTTAATTTTATTTTTTTTTTATTTATCTAGTTATTATATATTATTTTCAACTTTATTATTTTAATATATATATATATATATATATATATATAAATAATAAATTATAATTATTTTATGTTTTTTATTTTATTTTTATTTATTTTATATATTATTTTATATTTATTTTATAAATTTTATTCATTTTAATCAGTTAAATTTTTTAGAAGAAATTTTTTATTTAAATATTCATTATTTCAATTGAAAAGGACTCAAATAAAATTTTAGAAAAAAACTAATCCAAAAATGGTCTTCAGTTTTGGTCGCCTATTCTAAGAAGAGTATAATAATTTTTTAAAGATTTCCGTTATTTTATTCATACTAGCTTCAATTAGTACACATTTTTTCAAAAATGTAAGATCAGTCATGATTTTAAATTCTAATTAAAATTTAATTTAATTATATTGCAAGGCATGTGACTTAAAGCCAATATGAATCATTCTGATTATTTATTGAATAGGGCATAATGAATTAATAGAATAAAAAATAATGAAAAATCATAATGGAAAATCCACAAGAGAATCTTCCAAAGTCAAAGGACGTGAATCTTTCTTCCTTAGTTTAAACTTATGTGTATGAATTGCTAGGAAAAAATTGTCAATAAATATTATTTATAAAATGTAATTTAATGACACTTTTTTATATAATTTTCCTGTTAAAAAAATCGTGTAACGATATGTCTAGAAATTCTAGAACAAAAAACTATTTAAAACTATTTTAAAACTATTGAAATGATTTAAAAAAAATATAATTAAATAAAATAAAGAAATTAAATGGAAATAAATTAATAAATATTCTCCGTAAAAAATAGAAATAAATTTATTTAAATTTTTATAAATAAATCCATAATTAATTGAACTATACAAATATATTGTATTCAAATCATTGTTTTTAAAAAACTGATTGGCTGTTCATTAATTGAAGTTGTTTCATATCTTAAATTTGAAATTTTGAAAATTAAATTGAGAAAATTGGTGTTTTTTATTACTCTTACACGCGTAAATTTACACTTTTAAATTATCTAATAAATTATTGAAAATATTATGCATGTTTTATGTCAATACTTTTCGCTGGAAGTTAGTAATTTTTTTAAAGAATTTTAATATAAAATCATAAAGTTTCGAAGAAGACTTGAAGTTTCTACAAAATTTAGGTTGTCTTAGTTTTTTTCGCTGTAATTTAGCATTTTTTAAGAAAAATTGTCATCAGGATTCCCAATTTTCAAAACAAAATTAGGTTATGTTAGCGTCGTACACCGAAAATTGGTATTTTTATAAAAACTTATTAGATTTAAACTATTCAAATTTATTAAAAATTTAGTTTTTTCGGTATTCTTAGCGTTTTTTACCAGAAATTGACATTTTTTAACAAAAATCATCAAATTTTAGAGGTTCATAATTTTTGAACAATTTTAGGTTAGGTTGGCATTTTAGATTATTTCAGGTTATATTGACGCTTTTCATCGAAAACCAATTATTTTAAACAAAAATCTTTAGACCTAAAGCCAAAGATTTTGTTTGAAAAAAAAAAAAAAATAATAATTATAATTTTTGAACATTTTTAGGTTACGTTTGCATTTTACATCAACAATAAACATTTTCAAACAAATATCATAATAATTTAAACAATACTAAGAATCTTTTAACAATCTTGGATTTGGATTCACTATTATTTTAGAAAGTTGATATTTTAAATGAAAGAAAAATTATATTTCACAGATTGGCAGTTTTTTCATCAATTTTAGGTTATGTTGTCATTTTACACCGGAAATCGGTATTTTTAGTAAAAAAAATTCGATTTTGAATAAAAAATCGTTAGATTTCAAAGATAAAAAATTGTTAAACAATTTTAGGTTATGTTAAAAATTTTCACCGCAAATCGGTGTTTTCAAACAAAAAACATTAGAATAAAATATTAAACAATTTTTTGCTATGTTATGTCAGTGACTTTCGTCTAAAATTGCTATTGTTAATAAAAATAATTTCACTTCAAACAGTATTTACAATAATAGGGTACGTTCCGGAAAGCGGTATTTTTAGTAAAAAATCATTAGATTTCAAAGAAGATTGTCAATTTTTGAACAATTTAAGGTTACGTTAACGTTTTTCAATGGAAATCAGTTGTCTTAACAAAAATCATTGAATTTCAAAAAGATTTATAATTTAAAACAGTTCATTGTTATGGTATCTTTGTGCGTTTTGTCGAAAATTGATATTTAAAAAAAAAATTATACGATTTTTCAAAATATCATTTACAATTATTAAATACCAAATTTTTGGTTTTGCTAGCGTTTTATACCCGTAATCGGCAATTTCAATAAAAAATCGTTAAATTTCAAAAGAGATTAAAAATTGTTGAACAATATAAGGCTATGTTAAAATTTTTCACCGGGTATTGGTGATTTCAAACCAAAATTATAAGGTTGAAATCCTAAACAATTTTTTGCTATGTTATGTTAATGTTTTTGTTTAAAAATTGCTATTGTTAATAAAAAATCATTTGATTTCGAATAATATTTACATTAATAGGGAATGTTAGCGTTTTTCACCGAAAATCGATATTTTTAGTAACAAAATTATTAAATTTCAAAGAAAATTTACAATTTTCAGAGAATTTGAAGTTATGCTAACGTTTTATACCCGAAATCGGGTACTCTTATGAAAAAATCGTTGTATTTCAAAGAAAATAAAATAAGTTATATTAATAATATTAATAAGTTATATTAATTTGACGTGGCAAAAATTTGGACTTGGACTGGAATTTGAAGTCGTCCAATGAATCGCTACCCTGGTATTGATGGAAAAAATCCCGGAAAATAATGATGAAAATTCCAAAGTCACAAAAAAATGCACCTTAGACTTCTCTCTTCAAAATAAGCTAATGAAACTTGAAAAATATTCACCGGTTCTCAAGTTATCATGAAAAATGTAGAGGCGTGCACAAGAGAAAAATCGTTTGGTTGAGCGGTGCTCGATCTTCCATCCTTTGTCTACATTTTTTATGATAACTCGAGAACCAGTGAACATTTTCACAGTTTCTTGATCTTATTTCAAAAACGAAATTTGAGCCTACATTTTTTGCAACTTTCAAATTTTTACCATTAGTTTTCTATGTTTTATCAGGAGTTGAAATTACATCTAGAAAATTGGCAAAAGCATACATTAGACCAATCTTTCTCACTAGCTAACTCTGTCTCTATTCATCAAAAAAGCTTTCAATAGGGCTCATTTACCGCAGAAATTGATCATTTTGTAAACGATTTTTTAGAAATTGTTCTATCTTATTCTGTTCCGGAGACATCCTGCGAGAAGTGAGTGCATATGTTAGATCGCTAGTTTTTTAGGTGTCCTCATATTCCTGGACTGTAGTATCTGAGTATAAGAATTAATGATTATTTGTGAGTATTGAGCATGATAATTAATTATGATTTATGAGTATGGGGTATGCGTGTGACGCATTGAGTATATATTGGTAAAACTGACTCTCGCGGTGGCACCCACACGGCCTCCGACGACAAGGGTGAAGAGTGTGTAGATGTTTGAGTTGGAGCCACAGATGAGATGTCAGGGGTAGTTGGGGATTTCCCCCAGCCCAACCTGGATCGATACCGCATCGATTGGCAATTGGCGATTGGCAGCAATACTTTGATCATATACACGCACGTGCTCTGCCATCCTTCGAATCCCACTCACGCCTCCAACCCTTCATATCTCGCACCTCATGCCTAACACCCTTGGTGAAAGAGAAAACACCCCTTTGATGCTACAAGACCGCCCAGACATGAAAGTAAATATTGGGAAGAATATTAAGGGTCGAACTCTGAAACTTTCTCGTCATTATTATGGTGTTTTTCTAAGCGGGGTTGAAGATTAATTGATTTGGTGTGTTTACTACTGTTATTCGGGTGTGTTAAGTTGTTAGAAAGATTTAGACACTTTAGTATACAACTGCTACACAGTGGGGAAAATATTTAGGTGCAACTCCTGAAGAAATTGATTTTTAGTCTGTAAAGTATTTTTTTTCGATTCTCATCATTTACGATAGAGGGTATTAGATTCGTTCGAAATTCCACACCTCCGTAGATAGGTCTGTGTTTATCTGCTGGCCCGAATGTGTCTGCCTGCCTGCCGACCTACCTGTCTCTCTCTGACTGCCTGTATCCGCCTGCCGGCCTACTTG
>CAKNYM010050186.1:53686-92193 GCA_932195095.1 Andricus curvator | reverse complement strand
GCGAATTTTTAACAAACTAATCCAATTTTTAACATACGAAAAGAATCTTCAACAAAATAGTTGAATTTTCAACACAAAAAGACCAAATTTCCACCAAAAATTGAATAGGTTAATTTTCAGTTAAATTTCAGTTTAGAAATTAATTTTCAATGATAAAAAACAAATTTTTAACAAAATAGTTCAATTTTCAACCAAAGAGAAAAATCTTCAAACAAAAAAGGTAATCTTTTTAGAAAATGCTTGAATTTTTGGCCAAAAAAAGTATTTTCAACCAAAAAAATTAATTTTCAACCAAAAAGATCTATTTGCAATTTTTTTAAAATTATTTTCTAACAGAAAAGAAGAATTTTCAAAAAAAGCGAATTTTTAACAAACTAATCCAATTTTTAACACACGAAAAGAATCTTCAACAAAATAGTTGAATTTTCAACACAAAAAGATCAAATTTCCGCCAAAAATTGAATAGGTTAATTTTCAGTTAAATTTCAGTTAAAAAATTAATTTTTAATAATAAAAAATGACAAAAATATATCAATTTGCATCACAGGCAATGAGATTCGAGAGCAATCGGGAGAAAATTCGGTTTGTTTCTGCCTAAAACTGTTCAGATCATGCATTTGTTTATAATAATTGTTGATAAATTAAACAAATTATTTTAGGTGACAATAATACATCAATGTGTATCACTGGCAATGAGATTCGAGGACAATCCGAAGAAAATACGGTTTGTTTCTGCCTAAAACTGTTCAAATCATGCATTTGTTTATATTATTTGTTGTTAAAGTTAACAAATGATATCGGACATCACATTTACATGATCACATGTCACCTCGTTGCTCAGAACGAGCGATTTCGATGCATAAATATACTTCACAAAAACATAAACCATCATACTGGCTATTTGTTGCAAATATTTGTTTATAACAAATAACTTGACATAACAACAAATTTTTTTCTTTCACTGACCCTTGCGCATCAAACCTGAAGCCTGATGCCACTAAAAAAAATGTTTACAGAGAATTAAACAAAAAAAAATTGTAAATCAACATTTTTTTCGATATTTGCAGTTCTATATAAATAAAAAAAAAAATTAAAAAATCGGCCTCGACATGTTTCTTAAGAATTTAATGCTGAATTTTTTGAAAAAAAAAAGTTGAAAATCGATGAAAAATTGCGAGCTACAGATTATTTTGAACATCGTTTTTCCATTTCGCCCCACTGTGTGGCGTGGAGCTGTAGGCTCCGCACGATTAGGTATTTCATGTTATGAAAAATAAAATTCACTCACTGTAAAATTCTCGAATTGGAAAACTCCCGAATTATAAAATTTACGAATAATAACATTCCCAAATAGTTTATAATATTACCGAATTGGAAAATTCCTGACAGTTCGAGATATTACCGAATTTGAAAATTCCCGAATAATAGAATTCCCGAATAATAAAATTCCCGAATTTGAAAATTCCCGAATAATAAAATTCCCGAATTGGAAAATTCTCGAAAACAAAAATTTCCAATAGTTTATAATAATACCGAATTTGAAAATTCCCGAATAATAGAATTCCCAAATTATAAAATTCGCAAATTTGAAAATTCCCGAATAATAAAATTTCCGAATAATAAAATTCCCGAATTGGAAAATTCTCGAAAAAAATTTCCAATAGTTTATAATAATACCGAATTTGAATATTCCGAATAATAAAATAATAAATATTATTCATTTATTAAAAATACAATAATCAAATATTTCTATGAAAAAAATTACTTTGAATGATTAAAGTTTCTAAAATTATTGTTTGAATTTAAAATAATACTTGAAAAAAATTGGGACGACTGAAAAATCCCGAAAAATAATTTCTGGAAGAAAATTGTTTCCAAATATTGTTATTTTTAATTCAAACAATAATTTTAGAAACTTGAAACATTAAAAATATTTGATTATTGTATTTTTGATAAATAAATCGTATTCATTTAAAAAAATTTTATTCGTTTAAATTCAAGAATTTTGTAATTAGGGAATTTTCTATTTCGGATATTTTATAATTCGGTAATTTTATTATTAGGCAATTTTCAAATTCGGTAATATTATAAACTGTCGGGAATTTTATCAATCGGGAATTTTCCAATTTGGTAATATTATTACTGTTCGGGAATTTTATTATTCGGGAATGTTCCAATTCGGGAATTTTATTATTCCGGGATTTTCCAATGGAACGAATGAAAAATCCCGAAAAATAACACTTCCGAAACTGTAAAATTTCTGAATAGGAAAATTCCGGAACGATTAATTTCCCGAATTATAAAATTTCCAAATAATTAAATTCTCGAACAGTTCATAATATTACCGAATTGGAAAATTGCCTGATAATAAACTTCCCGACAATTTATAATATTACCGAAATTGAAAATACTGAATTTGAAAAATTTTAAAAATGGTTTTTATTAAATATTATTTATTTATTAAGAACACAGCAATCAAACATTTTTATCAGAATTTTTTTTTAATTTTCAAAGTTTTTAAAATTATTGTTTGAATGAAAATAGCAATAATTGCAGAAAATTGTTATCCAGAAATATGCTTTTTTCAATTATTGTAATTTTACATTTAAACAATAATTTTAGATTCTTTGAACATAAAAAATATTTTTTTGTTGTTAAAAATATTTGATTATTGTATTTTGAATAAATAAATAATATTTATGAAAGAAATTTTTCAAATGGTTTAAACTTGGGAATTTTCTAGTTCGGATATTTTATAATTCGGCGATTTTCTTCCCGGAATTTTACTACTCGGGAATTTGCAAATTCGGTAATATTATAAGCTGTCAGCAATTTTATTATTCTGAATTTTTATGATCAGGGAATTTTCCAATTCGGGAATTTTACAGGGTAGCAAATTTTATTTTACGGGAATTTTAAAATTCGGTAATATTAGAAACTTTTGGAAACTTGGCAATTCGGGAATTTTATTATTCAGGAATTTTAATAATCGGAAATTTTATTAATCTGGAATTTTCAGATTCGGTAATATTAACTGTCCGGAAATTTGGTTATTCGTGAATTTTCCAATTCGATAATATTATAAACTGTTCGGGAATTTTATTATTCGAGAATTTTGCTATTCGGGAATTTTCCGATTCGGGAATTTTACAGTTTCGGGAATTTTATTTTTCGGGATTATTCAGTCGTTCTTTTTTTTTACACGGTGGTCTTTTTCGCCACAAGTGTATTTGGATATTATTTTTCATTTTGAAAAATCTTTTTAATTCAAAAATAAAATCATTACACATTTATTTATGATTTTATAATTAAATCGAATAGTTTTTAGAAAATAAAGAATAAGGTCCAAATACACTTATGGTGAAAAATCATTTTTTTTCTATGTAAAAAAAAAATTTAACGAAAATTCTGCAGCGCAGGAAAATTAACCGATTAAACGAACTTACCTTAAGTTAAGTTCAATCGCGATTATATGAGTCGTCTCGTTCGAATAGATCATAACGTAGTCACATCCATCTGTTCATTCTGATCACAGTTTTTAAAGCTAAATTTCAAATGAGAGTGCCTTTGGCGCGCTTACCCACTGAGGTGGCGCCGCCTACTTCCTATGCCATTTATTTTAAAGCATCAACTCGCAATGTTTAGGGTTTATTCTATAGAATAAAATACGGGAAGGGAGGGAATGATCTATTCGAACGAGACGACTCATATAATCCCGATTGAACTTCACTTAAGGTAAGTTCGTTTAATCGGTTAATTATATTTCGTCGTCTCGTTCTCCTAGATCATAACGTAGAAGTTTAAAGCACAACATTGCGATTCCTTTCAAAAGATCTTTATATATTCTTTTTTTTTTTTTTTTTTTTAATTACGTGAAAAAATTAGAACAATAGGAAACTGTCTACAAACATAATACATGTCAATTAAAAGAAGTATTTCTAAAGGCTTACATAACTGTCCATCTAACTCCGTAAAATAGCTTGTGCATATTTTGTCTTATCATTTATAGGTTTATTATAAAATATTGCAAACGCTGACGATTTATTTGACCAGCCAGCAGTCTGGCGTATGAGATCTATATTAAGCCCTTGACGATTAGCAGCTGACGTAGACGCGTGTCTTGTGCTATGAGCCTTAAAAAAGGAAGTGTCTATACCGCTTTTGTTCAAAGTAACTTTCAACCAACGCGCTAAAGATTGTGTGGTTGCAGCTCTGAATGGCTTTTTACATGTGATAAACAATTCATCCACCGAACTCCTTAAGATGGCCGTTCGATTGATATAAACCTGCAAGGTCGACGCTACACAAAGCTGTGGTTGATCCTTAAAAAACGGAATAACAAGGCACGGCTGGGCTTTATTAACCTTAGACGTCTTAATACGTTGAGGTATTTTAATTTGAATTAAATCGCTTGAACAAATTATATTACACAACGATATTTTTGACAGCGTTTGAACTCTTTGGGAGGTAACTAGAGCTAATAACATTAGTAACTTTTGCGTAAGCAATTGAATGGGGATATTTTCATTCGGGTACAGTATCTTGAGATATTCAAGGACTGTATGAGGGTCCCAAGTATATTCGTAGCGCGGTTTTTGTGGTTTCGCAACAGAGACGCCTTTGAAAAATCTCTTTACGAGGGGGTCACCCCCAATCTCCGATGTTAACACTAGTGACACGGCAGATCTATAAGAATTGAGTGTGCCGTACGTCCCTATATGTTCGTAAACATTAGATAAAAAAGCTAGGACTTGCGACGCACTGGCCTCAAAAGGTGAAATATTGAGTGCCTTACAATGATCCCACCACAGCCTGAGTGGCTTCTCATATTGCTTTATAGTTCCTTTAGATAGAGAGTCTATCATCAGAGGTATTGCGGCATCTGGAACTCCTCTTCTTCGAAATGCTTGCCCGACAAACTGCCGACCACCAGGATAAGATTGTTGGCTAGAGGATGGACTCTCCTGAAAGGACAAGTCAATAAGTCTGTCTGAGGACCAAATTGAAGAGGTTTATCGACTAGCAATGCTAGAAATAAAGGATACCAAGCTTGGGTAGGCCAGAAAGGAACAACTAAAACACCCTCTGCCCGATCCTCAATGATTTTTCTTAAAGCTTTTAAAATCAAAGAAAATGGGGGAAAGGCATAAAAGAAGAAAGTTGACCACGATACAGTGAACGCATCAACTGCCATTGATTCAGGGTCTTTGTACCAGGAAATAAACTTCTCACATTTTTTATTAATATTGGTTGCAAATAAGTCAATGTCGAATCTTCCAAAATTTTCCTTGATGGAGAGAAATATCCCCTGATTCAATTCCCATTCTGTCTCTGGGGGGAGAATACGCGACTCGCTATCAGCAATTGAATTATCTTTGGACTTTATATAAGAAGCAAATATCCATAAGTCTCTTTTCTCGCACCATTGCCATATAAGTCTTGCTAAATTATTCAATTTCGGATATTGCACTCCCCCCATGCGATTAATGTAGGAAATTGCGGTAGTGTTGTCTATGCGAAGAAGGATCTGACAAGAGCGATGATTCGCTGCAAAGCACCTTAAGCCATTGAAAGCTGCCCTTAATTCCAATAGGTTAATGAACTCTTTTTGCTCTTCAGTATTCCACCATCCATGAGTCTTTTCGTCATTACAAAACGCACCCAATCCCGATAATGAGGCATCTGAGAATATTTCTAATTGAAAAAATGAAACTTTAATAGGATTATTTACTGAAAGGATATTCTCAGACCACCACTTTAATTCTGTCTTTACATCAGTTGATATTTCCATTGAACCTTCAAAATTACCATTCGTTTTCAACAACGCGAGGTATTTTTGACGTTCCATTATTTTGGTATATAGCCACCCATACTTAACTCCCTGGCATGCTGATACCAAAACTCCAATGCACTGAGCAAAATCTCTTATACGGCATCTTGACTTAGATCGAAATCTTGTTGCTAACTTCAAAATGTTTTCCCTTTTTTCCTTCGGCAATTCTACTGTGAATGTTTTACTATTAAAATCCAAACCTAAAAATCTACACTGCTGTGAAGGCGTCAAATTCGATTTTTCAAGATTCAAGACAAAACCCAACGACTCTAGAAGTTTTCTCGTTCGAGCCACATTTAATCGACAGAATTGTTTCGATTTTGCTATTAGCATGATGTCGTCTAAATAAATTACGGAGAGAAAACCTTGACTTCTTAAGACTTGGATTACGGGCTTCATTAGTTTGGTGAAAACATATGGGGCAGTGCAGAGACCAAACGGTAAACAATTAAACTCGTACAGCTTCATGTTAAATTCAAACCGTAAATACTTCCTATATTCTTTTGCCACAGGAACTAAGAAATAAGCATCTTTTAAATCAATTGAGGCCATATAACAGTCTCGCATTAATAGGCGCGAAACTGTTTTATGATCCTCTAATTTAAAATGGGGTGGATTTATAAAGTGATTTAATTTCTTTAAATTCAAAATAAATGGCTTTTGTCCATTTGACTTATCAATCAGAAAATAGGAGGAAACAAATTGTCCCTTGCAAGGCTTGCATTCTCGCACACTACCCTTGTCAATAAGATCTTTTACAGCAGCAAAGCAATCTCGAAATTCCGTATTTGTAAAATTAGGGACATTAGGTTTTATATCTTGAACTACTTTCGATGAGAAGGGGATTTGATAACCCTTAACATACTGTAGAATGATTTCGTCATTAGTTATTTCTCTCCAAGAGCTTCCGAAAAACCTAAGCCTACCGGAATGTTCACTTACCCCTAGTAACGGCGCCGCTGCTGGAATTGTTGAGGTCGATTGTATTTCGGCCCGTCCTGGTGTCCCCTCGGATTCCTGTTGAATCCCCTGGGCGGGCCCCTGAAGTTTAACTGCGGCTTCATGACACGATTTGGATGAGCCGGTTGAGCCTTTCTTGGTTGAAACTTCGGAGTCGATTTGGCACCTTTGTTGCCCTGGTTTGATGCAGAAGGTTTCTCAAGCTTCTTACTCAATTATTCTACCTCTTTAGCAGCTTTTATTCTAGCAGGAAAATCCTCTCCAAACAAAAGTTTTGACGATGTGGGAAGATCCTCAGCAAGATCCTTTACCAGTTTATTAGCGATCGGAGTGATAAAAGAGCGTCTGGTAATAGAAATATTGTAATGCAGATCCGATAAAATTCTGCCAGCATCACTAAGATAGGACTCTACATTACCGTCCTTCTTCCCTCCTGAATTAAAGATGGTCGTCAGAGCTGCGCCAACTGCATAAATTGCCATTCCAATTTTTTCTTGTGCTGCTGTTTGAAAACTCTCTTTTTTCAAACCCGAATCTGACATAAGCAGTTTAATTTCAGGGTTTAGTTTTGGCACATGAATTGCCTCGAAATTTTCAGGCAACGGATACTTTTTTAAAATTGAGTCGATATCTTCCTTAGAACAACCCTTTTGTACAATTTGGGTCCACAGTGAAATTATTTTATTGTGAATTTTAACACTCACCAAATCCTCTCTTGCCTGGGGTTCTCCCAAATTTTTCAATGTAGACTCACTTAATTGGACGTCTCCCTCCTCTAGAAACTCGTGCTCTGATGGAACTCCAGGATCTTCCGGGCCCTCGCATTCGAAGTCACTAGATGCGTCATAGTGTCCTGAAGATGACTCAGAATCTTTGTCTGAGTACTCCGTCGTTTCTCTCGGATAACGATCGGATTTTTGATGACCTTGATCAGTCGCTTCTCGCAGATAGCGATCAGATCTGGAAGTCTTTGAAACCGTCGTTTCTCTCGGATAACGATCAGGTTTATAATGACGAGTTGGACTTCGCAGACGACGATATTCATATCTATCGTAGTCTCTCCGATGTTCCCGAGGTCGATGCCGATATTCGCGATATCGCTCTGTAGGAGATGGACTGCGAGAATAGCGATTCGCGTAACCTCTTCGCGACAAATCTGAGTATGAGGAAGAGCTTCGGGAACGGCGAGCACGTGGAGATCTAACCTCACTTTCATAGCGGATTCTTTTTTCCGGATTTTCGCGATGATAACTTCGATGTACATCGCGTTTTCTTTTCTTTTTTCGGTTCGCGTCCGAACCTACCCTATTCAAAGGTGGCATACTGCCTGAATTTAATTTTTTCTATAAAAACCACTTGAGAATAAAATCCACGACGTGAACAGAATTACACAGAAAAATGCAATGACATAGGAAGTAGGCGGCGCCACCTCAGTGGGTAAGCGCGCCAAAGGCACTCTCATTTGAAATTTAGCTTTAAAAACTGTGATCAGAATGGACAGATGGATGTGACTACGTTATGATCTATTCGAACGAGACGACGAAATATAATCTCGAGGAATATAGACGAGAGAACTTGGACTCGATTGCCGGCACGCGAACGAGAGAAGAAGAGAGTGGGGAAACTCGGTCGAACTGTAAGGAGTGGGGGTCTGAATTCCCCTCTGAGGCTTCTCCACCGCTTCTTGAGTGCAGTTCCACCGACCGAGCTTAGGCGGCGTCACGTCGCTTATACGTGAGTGGCGCGGCCTATCCAGTGGCTTAGAGGTGGAGGGGATACAGAGATTGAAAAAAGACCGCCTATGCTACCTCGCTCACTCCTATGAGTACAGTTCCACCGTCCAAGCTTCGGCAGCGTGGCGTCGCTTATACGTGAGTGGCGTGGCGTATCCAGCGGCTTGGAGGTGGAGGGGATACATAGGAGTGAGCGAGGTAGCATCGGCGGTCTTTTTTCAATCTCTGTATCCCCTCCACCTGTAAGCCACTGGATAGGGCGCGCTACTCACGTAATAGCGACGCCACGCCGCCTCAGCTCGGTCGGTGGAACTGCACTCTATGTATCCCCTCCACCTCCAAGCCGCTGGATAGGCCGCGCCACTCACGTATAAGCGACGCCACGCCGCCTAAGCTCGTTCGATGGAACGTGGAACTGCACTAACTGTCTTGAGCTCGGGATTTCTTCAATCGCTTGCCCTGGAAAATTTCACTTTTGCCTAGTAGGTCCCTTTTCTCGGATCGCGTTATATATATTTTTTCAATTTCAAACGCTTTCAATTTGAAAATATTAATAAATTATTAATGTTAAACTATAATTTTATCAAAGTTCTCTTGTCTTCATTTGTCAATAAAATATAAAATAAGGAATTCTTATTTTCCTATGAATAAATTTAGATGTTTTTTTTAAAAAAAGGTTGTTTTGATTCGTAAATTCGATGTAAAATCCGAAATGAGAAATCTCCTTTTTGATTATTGATTAAATAAAAAAAATTAAACCGTCAAAAAAGGAAATGTGAAAATAAAAATAAATGACTGATGAGAATGAAACAGAAGTGTGCGAATGAGTGGGAAAATGAACCCGGGAAGAGTTTTAAGATGTCAGGGGGAATTTTTTTAATTCGAAAATGTTTTTTAATAAGGACACCAGTTTTTGGAATAATTTCTTCTTTTCAAGGCTGAAATCCTTTTAAGCAGAATGAGGTTCAACAGGATTTTACGAATTAATTTGGTACGAACACCGATACTCAGAAGTTAAGTTGAATCGTCTTGAAAAAGAGGTTATTTTGGGTTTCTTTTAATACTTTTAATTAATTAATTAATTAATTTTTAAAAATTTGTGAGAGCTTAAGAAAATAAAACGAGGCAGTCTTTTAATGTCTTTGAAAAAGAGAAATATTTCATTATGAAAATGTTTTCTTTAAATATTCTGCCACGATCGAAGAGTCTTTTAATTCCAGTTTCCAATAATTAAAGTGCTTTTATGTCTGCAAACTTCGTCAAGAGAAAACTAGTTTGTTTTAATGATTAAAAATATTATTAATAATACAATTAAAAAATTAAAAGCATTTTTAAGAAAAATTTAATTTAAATCACAAAATTGTTTACAAACCCAAAAAAACAATTTTGTAACAGACATTTAAATTTTCGATTCAGAAGAACGATTTTTCTATTCAAAAATAGGAGTTTTCAACAAAACAGTTAAATATTTAACAAATTAATTCAATTTTTATCAAAATTTTTGAATTTCTAACTAGAATTATGAATATTCAAAAAAATTAATTTTTGACAAAGAAGTTCAACTTTCAATTAAGTAGTTGAATCTTCAATCAAAAAAAATTCTTAACGAAAAATATAATAGTATAAATCCTATACAAGATTTTAATTTTAAATCAAAAACAGTCAAATTTAACCAAAAATACCAACGAAAATCATAATAATTTATATTTTAACTAAACAAAGATTTTCACTTTGAACCAAACAGTTCCAATTTTAATAAAAAAGATTAAAATTCTCCCAAAAGAGATGAATTTTCAAACAAAAAAGACGAATTTTCAACACAAATGTTGTATTTTCAACCAAAAAATATTTTTCAGTTGAAATCAAAAATTTAGGCAATTTCTAATTTGGAGGAAAAAATAATTTTGTATACAAAATAAAAATTTTGAATAACTATTTATTTTTTAAGTTTCTTTTTTTATTTTCTTTAAGGATAACAGTTGCATTATTGAACAAAAAAGATCAGATTTCTACCAAAAGAGATGAATTTTAAAACCAAAAAGACGAATTTTCAACAAAAGAGTTGAATTTTCGACCAGGAAAGATGACTTTTTAACCAAATAAATAAATTTTCAATAAAAAAATTAAATTTATATCCTTATAGTTGAATTTTCAACCTGAAAAGATGAATTTTCTACTAGGTAGATTAATCGTCCATCAAAAGACGAATAATTATCAAAGTAAATGAATTTCTAATCAAATAGTTGCGTTTTCAACCAAGAAATATAATTTTTTAAACAAAAAGATTAGTTTTCAACCAAAAAAGAAATTTTTAGCAAAATAAATTTTTATTCAAATAGTTGAATTTTCAACTAAGAAAGAATTATGTTAAACCAACAATGAAATAGTTAAATTATTAGTTGAAAAAAAATTAATTTTCAACAAAAAAAATGAAAACTCGACAACATAGTTAAATTTTTAACCGAAGAGATGAATCTTCAACATTAAAGGTAAATTTTTAACAAATGAGTTTAACTTTCAACCAAATTATTAAATTCTCAAACCGAACAAGCGAATTCTGTATAAAAAAGTAGAATTTCTTTCTGCAAAAAAAAGTTTAATTTTTAACCCGAAAACATGAATTCTCGACAAAATAGTTAATTTTCAACCAAACAGTTGAAAATTCGATCAAAATAATAGAATTTCATCAAAAAAAAAAAAATTTAACCAAATAGATGGATCTTGAACTAATAAAATGAATTTTTAACATAGTAGTTCAACTTTCAACCAAGTTGAATTTTCAACTAACATATATTAATTAGCAATAACTAATGCAATAGTTGAATTATTATTTAAAAAAATTAATTTCCAATGAAAAAGAAAGGTATTTTTAACAAAATACATTTTTATCCAAATAGTTGAATTTTCAACTAAGAAAAATTAATGTTAAACCAATAACGAAATAGTCAAATTATGAGTTAAAATTAATTTTCAACAAAGAAAATAAATACTCCGCAACATAATTAAATTTTTAACAACAGAGATGAATCCTCAACTTTAAGAAAGAATTTTTAACCAAGGCGAATTCTGTTTAAAATAGTAGAATCTTCAACCCAAAAAGTACCAATTTTGAATAAAGCAGTTGAATTTTAAAGCCAAAAATACGAATTTTCTACAAAAAAGTTAAATTTTCAACCCGAAAACATGAGTTTTCGACAAAAACGTTAATTTTCAATCAAATAACTGAACCTTCCACTAACATTTTTGCAGTTTAAAAAATAGATTTTCAACCCAAAAAAACGAATTTTTAACAAAATAGTTAAATTTTCAACTGAAGAGATGGATCTTTATCTAATAAAATGAATTTTTAAGAAAGTAATTCAACTTTCAACCAAGCAGTTAAATTTTCAGTTAAATTTTGAAAAACGTTAATTTTCAATCAAATAACTGAACTTTCCACTAAAATTTTTGCAGTTAAAAAAATAGATTTTCAACAACAAAAAATGCATTTTTAACAAAATAGTTAAATTTTCAACTGAAGAGATGGATCTTGATCTGATGAAATATTTTTTTAACAAAGTAATTCAACTTTCAACCAAGCAATTAAATTTTCAATCAATAAAATTAATTTTCTGCCAGAAAGAAAAATTTATAACAAAATACATCAATTTTCAACCATATTGTTGAATTTTAACTAAAAACTATCAATTTGCAACCACTAATGAAATAGTTAAATTTTTATGTAAAAAAATTAATTTTTAATAAAACAGAAACGAATTTTTAACAAAGTAATTTTCGAAGACAAATTTTCAACAAAAGAGTTGAGTTTATAACCAGGAAAGATTTTTACGTGAAGAAAAAAAATGTCAACCGAATTGTTGAATTTTCAACCAGAAAGATGAATTTTCTACAAAAAAGTTTAATTTATAACAAAATAAATAAATTTTTAACCAAATTGTTAAATTTTTCAGCAAAAAGAATTTTCAACTAAAAAAGATAAATTTTTATCAAAAAATGAAATAGTTAAATTTTTAGTTAAAAAAGTTAATTTTCTACAACAAAAATGAAGTTGTAACCAAATAGTTCAGTTTTGAACCAAAAAAATTAATTTTACACCAAAAAATTGAATTTTCAAACATAAATAATTTTCTCTAAAAAAAGACGAATTTTTAACAAAATACAAGAACTTTTAACTAAAAAAGATTAATTTTCAACCGAAAAGATTAATTTTTAACCAAGAAAATTAATTTTCTACCAAAAAAGTCGAATTTACAACAAATTCAATAAATATTTAATCAAATTGTTGAACTTCCAACTAGAAACGATCAATTACCAACAAATAATGGAATACTTGAATTTTCAATTAAAAATATTAATTTTGTACCAAAAAAGACGAATTACAACCATATACATCAATTTTAAACTAAATTTGTAATTAAAAAGATTAATTAGAAACCAATAATAAAATAGTTAAATTTCAGTTAAAAAATTATTTATCAACAAAAAAAGGAATTTTCAACAAAATAGTTTAATTTTCAACCGAAGAGATTAATTTTTTATTGATTTTATTAATTTATTTTTAATTTATTTCAATAATTTATTTTTGATTAATGAATTTTTGACAAAGTTAGATCGCCTTTCTACACACGATGAAAATTTTCAATCAAGAAGATTAATTTTCTACCAAAAATGGAAGAATTAAATTTTCAGTTTGATAAAAAAAATGAATTTTCAACGAAAAAAAAAATGAATTTTTAATGAAATGGTTCAATTTGCAACCAAGAAAAAAAATTTCATCTAAAAAATATCAATTTTTAACAGAAAGTAGTATATTTAAATTTTCAGTTAAAAAGGTTAATTTTCAACAACAAAAAACATATTTTCGACCAAATAGTTCAATTTTCAACTATAGAAATGAATTTTAAACCAGAAATATGAATTTTCAAACAAGGAGAATAATTCTACACCAAAAAATACGAATTTTTAACAAAATACAAGAACTTTTAACTAAAAAAGATAAATTTTCAACCAAAAAGATGAATTTTAAAAAAAAGGATTAATTTTCTACAAAAATAAAAGTAATTTTCGAAGAAAAATTTTCAAAAAAAGAGTTGAATTTATAACCAGGAAAGATTTTTTAGTGAAGAAAAAAAATGTCAACCAAATTGTTTAATTTTCAACCAAAAAGATTAATTTTCTACAAAGAAGTTTAATTTATAACAAAATAAAACAATTGTTAACCAAATCGTTAAATTTTTCAGCAAAGAATTTTCAATCAAAAAAGAAAAACAAATTATTAACAAAATAGTTCAATTTTCAACTAAGAAAAAAGAATTTTCAACTGAAAAAGGTCAATTTTTATCAAAAAATGAAATAATTACATTTTTATTTAAAAAAGTTAATTTTCAACAACAAAAATCAATTTTCAACCAAATAGTTCAGTTTTCAAACATGGAAATAAATTTTACACCAAAAAATTGCACCAAATATTAATTTTGTACCAAAAAAGACGAATTTACAACCAAATACATCAATTTTAAACTAAATTTTTGCATTTTAACTGAAAAGATCAATAAGAAACCAATAATAAAATAGTTAAGTTTCATTTAAAAAATTATTTATCAACAAAAAAACACTAATTTTTAACAAAATAGTTCAATTTTCAACCAAAGAGATGGATCTTCAACTATAATAAAATTAATTTTTGACAAATTAGATCGCCTTTCTACAAATGATGAAAATTTTCCATCAAGAAGATTAATTTTCTACCAAAAATGAAAAAGTTAAATTTTCACTTTAATAAAAAAAATTAATTTTTAATAAAATAGTTCAATTTGCAACCAAGAAAAAAAAATTTATCTAAAAAAAGATCAATTTTCAACAGAAAGTAGTATAGTTAAATTTTCAGTTAAAAAGCTTAATTTTTAACAACAAAAAACATATTTTCGACCAAATGCTTCAATTTTCAACTACAGAAATTAATTTTAAACCAGAAATATGAATTTTCAAACAAGGAGAATAATTCTACACCAAAAAATACGAATTTTTATCAAAATACAAGAACTTTTAACTAAAAAAGATAAATTTTCAACAAAAAGGATGGATTTTCAACCAAAAAGATTAATTTTCTACAAAAAAAGTCGAATTTGCAACAAATTAAATATTAAATTAAATTAACATTGTTAAATTATTAAATTAATTAATTAAAATTAATTAAATTAAATAAATTCAAAATTAAATATTAAATATTTGTTTCAATTGTTTAACTTTTAACTAGAAACGATCAATTAGCAACCAATAATAAAATATAGTTAAATTTTAGTTTCAAAAATTATTTATGAATGTTCAAAAAATTAATTCAAATTTCAATCAATTAGTAGAATTTTCAACCAAAGAAGATGAATTCTCAATGAACAATTGAATAGTGGAATTTTCAATTAAATGCGATCAATTTTCTACCAAAAATAGAATAATTAATTTTCAGTTTAAGGCCACGTGACGAGTGGGTCACGTGACCGGATTCCTACCTTACCGGCACTTTTTTTATTTGTCAACTTATTTTCACACGAAGCGCCACATCGAGTTGAAAATTTTTGATACTAAATGAGAAGCACTAAGAAACGCGGCTCTGGCCCTAAATTTGTATAATTATGAAAAAAGCAAAAAAAATTGTTATAAACAAATTTTTTTCATACTAATAAAGATTTAGGACCAAAGCTGCGTTTCTTAGTGCTTCTTATTTATTATCCCAAATTTTCAACTCGATGTGGCTATTCGTGTGAAAATAAGTTGACAAATAAAAAAAGTGCCGGTAAGGTAGGAATCTGGTCACGTGACCTCTCATCACATGGCCTTAAGAAAAAAAATAAAAAATTAACAAAATAGTTAAATTTTCAAACAAATAACAGGATTTTGAACCAAAAGAGATTAATTTTAAGCCAAAAATATATCATCACTAATTTTTAATTAATTTAATATTCTAATAAGTTGATATTTATTGTTCATATTCATATACCTCTTACAATTTCATGAAAATAACATTTATTATTACTCGGAACTAGGTAAAAGCAAAACGATAATCAAATTTGAATCGCTCAATTTTATGATTTGTAGTGAACTGAAATTGCTCAATATACTTGATTGCTGCAATTGGGCAATTAAATGAAAATGTAATTACAGAAAATTATCTATAATTTAGGAACTAACCGCGCAGGCCAAGGTCGGCGGAAAACAATTTTCGAAATTATGGCGCCATAAGATTAAGGGGTTTTCACACGACGAGCCACCTAGCGGGATAATACTGAACCCAACTCTGAGAAATAACCTCAAAACTACAAGGTTCCACTGATTAGATTAGCAAAATAAGTTATAGAAGCTAGAAAGTTTAAATTTTTTATAAAAAAACGTCAACTATTCAGTCTATTTTATATTGTTTATCATGAGAGATATTTGTTTCTAAAATTTCCGAGGACAGAGAGAACGAAAAGTTCATCTCTACTCCGACAGATGGTGCGGTGAGAGTTGAAGTGCAGACGGGTAGCGCATGCGTCTAGTATTGGCGCGCTGTTTGAAATGATAAAATGGCAAATCAATTCATTACAACTTCTTATGATTGTGCATACAAATATTAATTTATTTTTTTAATTTTTAAGGAGTAAAATCAAATCATTATCTTACCTTTCACTTTAAAAATCTATTTTGTGATCGGAGAATCGCTTCAATTAATTTTACAATTATTATATGTTATAAGGGGTCATTGAGAAATTGTCTAAGGTGTATATCTGAAATTATTACCCCTGCCCCCCCCCCCCCCTTAACTTTGTGTAATCCGGATTTAAAAGTGTACAATGGAAAATTAACTTTATTTTCTTAGCAAAATTTCCACTTTCCTGGCCTAATATTTTTATCCTTTTTTATGGTCTAAAATCAGGAAAAATGAGGAGATATTTCATGAAAATAGGGGAATAAATTCATTTGAATAAAATAATGCGTTTTATAAATTTGAAACGTTTCAAATTCGTAAGATCTCAAGTCGACATATATTGGACTTTCAACAGAATAGATGAATTTTTAACCAAACAGTTGAATTTAAAAAAAAAAATTAATTCTCAACAGGTTTAATTTTTCACCATAAAATACAATTTTTTACCAAAATACTTAAATTTTTGACCGAAGAGATGAATTTTCAACTAAAATAATCTTTTTAAAATAAATTTGAATTTAAAAATTTTGAATCAAAAAATACCGTGGCTACTTGAACCCAAATTTGGGTACAAATAGCCAGATTTCTGAGGTACAAATTGTGTGGGAAAATTTTTTTATCAATTGTCTTTTTTTGTTGTTTGAAATTAATTTTCTCTAACTAAAAATTTTATTATTTCATTCTTGGTTAAAAATGTATATTTTTTAGCTGAAAATGCACGTATTTTGTTAAAGATTCATCTTTTTTGGTAAACAATTATTGCTCTACTTGGTAGAAAATTCATCTTTTTCTTGAAAATTGATCTTCTTTAGTGGAAAATTTTTTTTTATTAGTTGAAAATTGAACTATTTTGTTCAAAATTAGTTTTTTTCAAATCAATTTTTTTTATTATTAAACTGAAAATTTACCCATTCCAATTTTGGTTGAAAATTTCTATTTTTTAGTTCTAAACTTGTATATTTAGTCGAAAATTAATCATCATGTCTAGGAATTCTTTTTTTAATAATTGAATTTTTGTTGGAAACTCGTTTTTTTTTTATTGAAAATTTATATTTTTATGAAACTGAAGTTTAACCATTCCATTTTTGGTTGAAAACTTATCTTTTTTAGTTTTAAAATTGTCTTTTTAGTAGAAAATTAATCTTCTTGTTTAAAAATTCATCTTTCATTTTTGGTTAAAAATGTATCTTCATTAGTTAAAAATTCAACTATATATATGATTGAAAATTCACGTATTTTGTTAAAAATTCCTCTTTTTTGGTAGACAATTATTATAACAAAATTATTATATTAAATTTAACTATTTTATTGAAGTTTTTTTTTCTAGTTGAAAATTATTTTGTTTTCAAATTAAAATTGAAGTATTCTATTTTTGGTTCAAAGTTTAATTTTTTTATTTAAAAATTTAACTATTTCGTTGAAAATCCATGTATTTTATCAAGAATTTCATTTTTTTCGCAGAATATTAATCTTTTTGGTTGAAACTTCATCTTTTAGGTTGAAAATTGATCTTTTTTGGTTAAAAGTTCTTGTATTTTGTTAAAAATTCGTCTTTTTAGTAGAAAATTATTCTTCCTGTTTAAAAATTCATCTTATTGGTTTGAAATTAATTTCTTTGCTTGATAATTTAATTATTTAGTTGAAAATTGGTTTTCTTTTTGGGTGAAAAAAAGCTATTTCAACTGAGAATTTCGCTATTCCATTTTTTTGTTGAAAATTAATATTTTTTAGTTTGAAATTCTTTTTTTTCACTTGAAAATTGAACTATTTTGTTTGAAATTCGTTTTAATTTGGGAAGAAAATAGAAATTAATTTTTTCATAAAAATGAAAATTTAATCATTCCATTTTTGGCTCAAAATTTCTCTTTTTTTGTTTTGGGTTTAAATCTCCTTGTTTAAAAATTTATCTTTTTAGTTGAAAATTGAACGTTTGTTGAAAATTCTTCTCTTTTTTTTTTGTTGAAAATGAATTTTTTTATTAAACTTAAAATTTTACCATTCCATTCCAGGTGGAAAATTTATCTTTTTCAGTTTTAAATTTGTCTTCTTAGTAATAAATTAATTTTCTTGTTTAAGATTCTATTTTTGGTTAAAATGTATATTTTTTAGTTTTAGATTTGTTTTTTTTAGTACAAAATTAATTTTCTTATTTCAAAATTAATCTTTGTAGTTGTAACTTGAACTTTTTTTGAAAATTCGTTGTTTTTGGTTGAAAATTGATCTTTTTTAGTTGTAAATGTTTTTTTTTTAGTTGAAAGTTGAAATTTGAACTATTTTTTGGAAAACTCGTTTTTTTTGTTAAAAATTATTTTTTTATCAAACTGAAAATTTAAATGTTTTATTTTTGGTTAAAAATTCCTCTTTTTCCGTTTTAAACTTGTATTTTCAGTAGAAAATTAATTTTCATGCTTACATTTTTTTTTAAATTGAATTTGTGTTGAAAATTCGTTCGTTTTTTTTTGTTGAAAATTAATTTGTTTTATAAATTGAAATTTAACTGTTCCATTTATGGTTAAAAATTGATCTTCATTAGTTAAAAATTCAACTATTTGATTGAAAATTCACGTATTATGTTAAAAATTCGTCTTTTTTGGTCGACAATTATTGTTCTTGGTTGAAAATTCTACTATTTTGTTGAAGATTTGTTTTTTTTCTTGATGAAAGTTATTTTATTTTTTTATTATTTAAATGTTCCGTATTTGGTTGAAAAATCGTCTTTTTTATTCAAAAATTTAACTATTTCATCAAGAATCCATGTATTTTATTGAAAATTTAAATTTTTTCATAGAATATTAAACTTTCTAGTTAAAACTTCATCTGTTTGGTGGAAAATTATTATTTTTTGAGTTAAAAGTTCTTGTATTTAATTGAAACTCCGTCTTCTTGGTAAAAAATTATTCTTTTTGTTCGAAAATATTTATCTTTTTGGTTTGAAATTCATTTCTTGGGGTGAAATTTTAACTTTTTGGTTAAAAATTTGTTTTTTTTTTCTTTATGAAAAATAATTTTTTAACTGAGAATTTAGCAATGCCAATTTTTGTTCAAAATTGATCTTTTTCATTTTGAAATTCTTTTTTTTTAGTTGTAAATTATTTTCATTTTTAGTTAAAAATTGAACTATTTCGTGGAAAATTCCTTTTTTTTGTCGTTAGAAATTAATTTTTTTCTATTAAACTAAAAGATTAACCATTCCATTTTTGGTTGAAAATTTATATTTTTAGTTTTAAGTTTGACTTTTCGGTAGAAAATGAATCTTCTTGTTTAAAATGTTATCTTTTTGGTTAAAAATGTATCTTTTGTTGAAAATTCGTTTCTTTTGTTGAAATTAAATTTTTTTATTATACTGGAAATTTTACAATTCCATTTTTGGTGGCAAATTTATCTTTTTAGTTTTAAATTTGTCTTTATGTAGAAAATTAATCTTCTTGTTTGAAAATTCATCTTTTTTGCATTAAAATTCTTTGTTTTTCAGTTGAAAATTGAACTATTTTGTGAAAAATTCGTTTTTAGTTGGAAATTAATTTTTTTCTCAAAATGAAAATTTAACAATTCCATTTTTTGTTAAAAATTTTTTTTTTTTTCAGTTTTGAGTTTATCTCTCTAGTAGAAAAATAATCTTCTTGATTAAACATTTATTTTTCGGGTTGAAAATTTGAATATTCCATTCATGGTTAAAAATTTATCTTTATCAGATTGAAAATTCTTTTTTTTTTTAAGTTAAAAATGGAACTATTTTGTGGACAATTAGTTTTTTTTTTAAATTGATTTTTTTTAACTGTTTAATCTAGCTGTTCCATTTTTGGTGGAAAATTCACCTTATTTAGTTCAAAATTGTTTGTTTTTTTTTGTAAAAAATTATTCTTCTTGTTTGAAAATGTATTTTTTTTTATTGAAAATTTTACTATTTCATTTTTTGGTTAAAATTTATCTTTATTAGTTTAAAATCTAACTATTTGGTATGAGAACACGATTGATAATTTTTTTTTTTAAATGGAACTATTTTGTTGAAAATTACTTGTTTTTTTGTTGTTGAAAATACATTTTTTTATTTACTAAAAATTTGACTATTCCATTTTTTGTTAAAAATGTATCTTTTCTTAGTTTTAAATTTTCTTGTTTGAAAATTCATCTTTGTAGTTGGAACTTGAATTTTTTTTTAAATTCGTTGTTTTTTGGTTGAAAGTTTATCTTTTTTAGTTATTAGTTAGAAATTCTTTTTTTTTTTAAATTAGTGTTTTAACTGAGAATTCAACTATTCCATTTTCTGTTTGAAAATTTGACCATTTCATTTTTGGTTAAAAATTTATCATTATCAGATTGAAAATTCTTTTTTTTAAAGTTAAACATGAAACTATTTTGTTGAAAAATAGTTTTTTTTATTGGAAATTAATTTTTTTCAGTTTTAAATTTGTCTTTTGAGTAGAAAATTAATCTCCTTGTTCCAAAATTTATCTTTGTGGTTGAAAATTTAACTCTTTTATTTTTGGTAGAAAATTTATCTTTTTTATTTGAAAATTTGACTATTCCATTCATGGTTAAAAATTTATCTTTATCAGATTGAAAATTCTTTTTTTTTCTAAGTTAAAAATGGAACTATTTTGTTGAAAATTAGTTTTTTTTATTGAAAATTAATTTTTTTGTGTTTTAAATTTGTCTCTCTAGTAGAAAATTAGTCTTCTTATTTCAAAATTTATCTTTTTGATAGAAAATTTGTATTTTTTAGTTGAAATTTTTTTTTTTTTCTTTGAAAATTGATTTTTTTAAACTGTTTAATCTAGCTGTTCCATTTTTGGTGGAAGATTCACCTTATTTAGTTCAAAATTGTTTTTGTTTTTTTTTTAAATTATTCTTCTTGTTTGAAAATTTATTGTTTTTTTATTGAAAATTTTACTATTTCATTTTTGGTTTAAAATATATCTTCATTAGTTTAAAATTCAACTATTTGGTATGAGAACACGATTGATAATTCTTTTTTTAGTTTAAAATGGAACTATTTTGTTGCAAATTACTTGTTTTTTTGTTGTTGAAAATACATTCATTTTTTTTTTAATTATTTTTTTAACTGAGAATTTAACTATTCCATTTTTGGTTAAAAATTTATCATTATCAGACTGAAAATTCTTTTTTTTTAAGTTAAAAATGAAACTATTTTTTTGAAAATTAGTTTTTTTTTATTGAAAATTAATTTTTTTTTCAGTTTTAAATTTGTTCTTTCCGTAGAAAATTAATCTGCTTGTTTCAAAATTTATCTTTGTGGTTGAAAATTTAACTCTTCAATTTTTGGTAGAAAATTTATCTTTTTTGTTGAAAAATTTGTTTGTTTTTTTCGTTGAACAATGATTTTTTTAACTGTTTAATGTAGCTATTCCATTTTTGGTGAAAAATTCATATAGTTCAAAATTTGTTTTTTCAGTAAAAAGTTAATCTACTTATTTCAAAATTCACTGTTTTTGGTTGAAAATTGTACTATTCCATTTTTGGTTAAAAATTTATCTTCATCAGATTGGAATTTTTTTAAAGTTAAAAATGGAACTATTTTGTTGAAAATGAGTTTTTTTTATTGAAAATTAATTATTTATTAAAATGAAAATCTAACCATGCCATTTTTGATAAAAACATTTTTTTTCAGTTTTGAATTTGTCTTTTTATTAGAAAATTAATCTTGCTATTTCAAAATTCATCTTTCTGATAGAAAATTTGTATTTTTTAGTTGAAAATTGGAATGTTTTTTTTTTCGTTGAAAATTGTTTTTTTTAACTGTTTAATCTAGCTGTTCCATTTTTTGTGGAAAATTCACATTATTTAGTTCAAAATTGTTTTTTATTTTAGTAAAAAATTATTCTTCTTGTTTGAAAATGTATTTTTTTTTTATTGAAAATTTTACTATTTCATTTTTGGTTTAAAATTGATCTTTATTAGTTTAAAATTCAACTATTTGGTATGAGAACACAATTGATAATTCTTTTTTTAGTTTAAAATGGAACTATTTTTTTGAAAATTACTTGTTTTTTTTTGTTGTTGAAAATACATTTTTTTATTTACTGAAAATTTAACCATTCCATTTGTTGTTAAAAATGTATCTTTTCTTAGTTTCAAATGTTCTTGTTTGAAAATTCATCTTTGTAGTTGGAAATTGAATTTTTTTTTTTGATTCGTTGTTTTTTGGTTGAAAATTTATCCTTTTTAGTTATTAGTTAGAAATTCATTTTTTTTAAATTAGTGTTTTAACTGAGAATTTAATTTTTTTGTTTGAAAATTTGACCATTCCATTTTTGGTTAAAAATTTATCATTATCAGACTGAAAATTCTTTTTTTTTTTAAGTTAAAAATGGAACTATTTTGTTGAAAATTAGTTTTTTTTTTATTGAAAATTAATTTTTTTCAGTTTTAAATTTGTCTTTTTAGTAGAAAATTAATCTCCTTGTTCCAAAATTTATCTTTGTGGTTGAAAATTTAACTCTTTTATTTTTGGTAAAAAATTTATCTTTTTTATTTGAAAATTTGTTTGTTTTTTTTGTTGTTGAAAAATGATTTTTTTTACTTTTCAATGTAGCTATTCCATTTTTTGTGAAAAAATCACCATATAGTTCAAAATTTGTTTGTTTTTTTTTAGTAAAAAGTTAATCTTCTTATTTGAAAATTCATTGTTTTTGGTTGAAAATTTTACTATTCCATTTTTGGTTAAAAATTTATCTTCATCAGATTGGAAGAAATTTTTTGAATTCCAAATGGAACTATTTTGTTGAAAATGAGTTTTTTTATTGAAAATTAATTTTCTTATTTCAAAATTTATATTTTTGGTAGAAAATTTATCTTTTTTAGTTGAAAACTTGTTTGTTTGTTTTTCGTTGAAAACTGATTTTTTTTAAGCTGCTCCATTGTTGGTGGGAAATTCACCTTATTTAGTTAAAAATTGTTTTTTTTTTAAGTAAAAAGTTATTCTTCTTGTTTGAAAATTTATTGTTTTTTTACTGAAAATTTTACTATTTCATTTTTGGTTTAAAATTTATCTTTATTAGTTTAAAATTTAACTATTTGGTATGAGAACACGATTTAAAATTTTTCTTTTTTTTCAAATGGAACTATTTTGTTGAAAATTACTTGTTTTTTTGTAGTTTAAAATTCATTTTTTTATTTACTGAAAATTTGACCATTCCATTTTTTGTTAAAAATGTAAAATGTATGTTAATTTTGTCTTTTTAGTGGAAAATTAATCTCCTTGTTCCAAAATTTATCTTTGTGGTTGAAAACTTAACTCTTTTATTTTTGGTAGAAAATTTATCTTTTTTATTTGAAAATTTTTTTTTTTTTGTTTGAAAAATAATTTTTTTGACTTTTCAATGTAGCTATTCCATTCTTTGTGGAAAATTCACCATATAGTTCAAAAATTTTTTTTTTTTTTTTTTTAGTAAAAAGTTAATCTTCTTATTTGAAAATTCATTGTTTTTGGTTGAAAATTTTACTATTCCATTTTTGGTTAAAAATTTATCTTCATCAGATTAGAAAAAATTTTTTGAATTAAAAATGGAACTATTTTGTTGAAAATGAGTTTTTTTATTGAAAATTAATTTTTTTAATAAAATGAAAATTTAACCATGCCATTTTTGTGAAAAATTTATTTTTTTTAGTTTTAAATTTGTTTCTTTAATAGAAAATTAGTCTTCTTATTTCAAAATTTATCTTTTTGATAGAAAATTTGTATTTTTTAGTTGAAAACTTTTTTTTTTAAATTGATTTTTTTAAACTGTTTAATCTAGCTGTTCCATTTTTGGTGGGAAATTCACTTTATTTAGTTCAAAATTGTTTTGTTTTTTTAGTAAAAAATTATTCTTCTTGTTTGAAAATTTATTGTTTCTTTATTGAAAATTTTACTATTTCATTTTTGGTTTAAAATTTATCTTTATTAGTTTAAAATTCAACTATTTGGCATGAAAACACGATTGATAATTCTTTTTTTAGTTTAAAATGGAACTATTTGGTTGAAAATGAGCTTTTTTATTGAAAATTATTTTTTTTATTAAAATGAAAATCTAACCATGCCATTTTTGGTAAAAAAAATTATCTTTTTTTAGTTTTAAATTTGTCTTTGTAGTAGAAAATTAATCTTCTTATTTCAAAATTTATATTTTTGGTAGAAAATTTATCTTTTTTAGTTGAAATTTTTTTTTTTTTTTTTTTTTGTTGAAAAATTATTTTTTTTTTACTTTTTAATGTAGCTATTCCATTTTTTGTGAAAAATTCACCATATAGTTCAAAATTTTTTTTTTTTTTTTTGTAGTAAAAAGTTAATCTTCTTATTTGAAAATTCATTGCTTTTCGTTGAAAATTTTACTATTTCATTTTTGGTTGAAAATTGAATTTTTCCAAACTGTTTAATCTAGCTGTTCCAGTGTTGGTGGAAAATTCACCTTATTTAGTTCAAAATTGTTTTTTTTTTAGTAAAAAATTATTCTTCTTGTTTGAAAATTTATTGTTTTTTATTGAAAATTTTACCATTCCATTTTTGGTTGAAAATTTATCTTCATCAGATTAGAAAAACTTTTTTTAATTTAAAATGGAACTATTTTGTTGAAAATGAGTTTTTTTATTGAAAATTAATTTTTTTAATAAAATGAAAATTTAAGCAAGCCAGTAGACAATAATTAAAAATAGTAATCAAAATATTGAATTTTTCCTTTTCAAGGTGAATCACCCCGATTTTTTCTTCGTGTTTTGAATTAACTATAAACTTTTATTATAAATTTGTATAAAAAAAAAAAAAAAAATTTCATTCATCCAATTTGAATTTTCGCGGTACTTTTATCAGAACAGATGACGCCACCTAGTGGTAAACTCCGTCGGAAACCCTTGACGGAAAATGCGTTTCTTCGGTGGGGAGGGAGGAGCCAGCTGTCAAAAAAAATAACAATTTGATAACAGAAACACCCTCGGACATCTGATTCCATCTGTTTCGTTCGTCTTTATCCACGTAGTGTTGTTATCCGCTGAGCGGAACTCATCTTTCTACCTCCAGCACTCATCTGAAATAACTGTTTCAGAACCAAAAAACAGAATTGATTGTTCTTTCAATTTTGATGTCAAGAAACGTGGATTTTATCCTTTTCTAATTGCGCGGTGATAAGTGCGTAGAAACTAGAGTGGACGCGCAACAAAATCTAGACATATCTCGTGCATAGTTTCTCCTCGTTTTTTCATTGTTACATTGTTATTTTACGATTTACGCTTCAAAGGATTATTAGTTTATCACTATAATCGTCTGTATGGGAGCCAGCAGTTCGCGAACTGAAATGGATTACGCGCAAGAACCAGGACTTGCTGCGATCTTACAGTATCTAATACGAAGGTTAGCCAATTATTTACATTCTATAATGCAAAAAACAACTCCTGGTTTAAATATAAATCGATGAATTTAACCTTCAGATTCCTTTTTCCTACGCAAAAGATCGCAATCCATTTCTTCGCGCAAAAATCGTTGGTGTCCTCGAACGAGAACTGTCATTCTCGTAACCTGAATTTTCTCTCCAGTCCCTCCTGTACGAAATAAACTGTCTCAGTTTTTTCTCACGTTTTTCTTGCACTTATTGACAGCATCTTTTGAATTTCTTTTTAGCCTTTCTGATATTTGTGAGTTCCAATTTTACGGTGGAGGTCGATAAACATAACCTCAAAACTGAATGAATGCCCTTTGTTTCGTGACCTAAACCTTTCTTTTGTTTTGCTCCCTCTTCTCAAACAAAAATGGTGTAAACGCTCTCATTTAATTATGCTCATCATAGTAGTTTTTCCGTTTGAGGGGAAAAATCATTTTTATGTAGTAGAAAATAAAAATTTTGACTTAATTTTTTAGATTTGTTTTTATAGTTATATAGATATAATTTTTCTGAGACTCGAAAAAAATTCAAAAAGATTTTTGAAATTTTGACATTCAAATAAAAATTTCAACAAAATAGTTCATCGTCAACAAAATAGTTAACTTTTTGAATGAAAATTGAACTTTTTTTATTCTTTTTTTTTTAGTTGAAAATTCATTGTTTTTTTCGTTGAAAATTTATTTTTGTTAACGGTTTAATGTATTTGTTGTGGAAAATTTACTTTTTTTTTTTGTTTAAAAATAGTCTTTTTAGTAGAAACTTAATCTTTTTCTTTAAAAATTCATCTTTTTGTTTAAAAATTGAACTTTATTTTGAAAAATCGTTGTTTGGTTGAAAATTTAACTATTTCATTTTTGTTTAAAAGTTATTTTTTTTCAGAAAATTCAAATATTTGACAGGAAATTCGTCTTTTTTATAGACAATTATCATTTTTGGTTAAACATTCTTTTTTTGTTGTTGAAAATTTAATTATTTCGTTGAAAATTCATGCATTTTATTGAAAATTCGACTTTCTTAAAAAAAAATGCAGAAAGATTTTTGAAAGTTTCACATTTGTCAAATCAAAATTTCAACAAAACAGTTCATCTTCAACCAAATAGTTATCTTTTTGAATGAAAATTGAACTTTTTTGGTTCTTCTTTTTTAGTTGAGGATTCGTTTTTTTTCGTTGAAAATTTATTTTTGTTAACTGTTTAATGTATTTGTTGTGGAAATTTTACATTTTTTAGTTTAAAATTCGTCTTTTTAGTAGAAACTTAATCTTCTTCTTTAAAAATTCATCTTTTTGTTTAAAAATTGAACTTTATTTTCAAAAATCGTTGTTTGGTTGAAAATTTAACTATTTCATTTTTGTTAAAAATTTATTTTTTTCTAGTAGAAAATTCAAATATGTTTTTATATATTTTTTCAAAATTAAAATTCGTCTTTTTTGATAGACAATTATCGGTTTTGGTTAAAGATTCTTTTTTTGTTTTGTTGAAAATTTAATTATTTCGTTGCAAATTCATGCATTTTATTGAAAATTCGACTTTCTTTTAAAAAATGCAGAAAGATTTTGGAAAATTGCACATTTGTCAAATCAAAATTTCAACAAAACAGTTCATCTTCAACCAAATAGTTAACTTTTTGAATGAAAATTGACCTTTTTTTATTCTTCTTTTTTAGTTGAAAATTCGTTTTTTTTCGTTGAAAATTTATTTTTGTTAACTGTTTAATTTATTTGTTGTCGAAAATGTACGTTTTTTTAGTTTAAAAATAGTCTTTTTAGTAGAAAGTTAATTTTCTTATTTAAAAATTCATCTTTTTGTTTAAAAATTGAACTTTATTTTGAAAAATCGTTGTTTGGGTGAAAATTTTACTATTTCATTTTTGTTAAAATTTTTTCTTTTTTTAGTAGAAAATTCAAATATGTGATCGGAAATTCGTCTTTTTTTAAAGACAATTATCGTTTTTGGTTAAAGATTCTTTTTTTGTTTTGTTGACAATTCAATTATTTCGTTGCAAATTCATGCATTTTATTGAAAATTCGACTTTCTTTTAAAAAATGCAGAAAGATTTTTGAAAATTTCACATTTGTCAAATCAAAATTTCAACAAAACAGTTCATCTTCAACCAAATAGTTATCTTTTTGAATGAAAATTTATCTTTTTTGGTTCTTTTTTTTGTTGAAAATTCGTTTTTTTTTCGTTGAAAATTTATTTTTGTTAACTGTTTAGTGTAGCTATTCCATTTGTTATGGAAAAGTTATGTTTTTTAGTGTAAAATTCGTCTTTTTAGTAGAAAGTTAATCTTCTTGTTTGAAAATTCATCTTTTTGTTTAAAAATTAAACTTTTTATTTTGAAAATTCGTTGTTTGGTTGAAAATTTAACTATTTCATTGTTGTCAAACATGTATATTTTTTAGTATAAAATTCAACTATTTGATTGAAAATTCGTCTTTTTTGGTAGATAGTTATCGTTTTTGGTTGCAAATTCTTTTTTTTTTCTTGTTGAAAATTATTTGTTTTAATTTAAAAACTTAAATATTCCATTTTTGGTTGGAAATTTGTCTTTTTTAATTAAAAATATAATTATTTGGTTGGATATTCATGTATTTTATTGAAAATTTGACTTTCCTGGTAGAAAATTAATGTTTTTGGTTGAAAATGTAACTATTTTATTTTTTTTAATTGTATATTTTTTAGAAAATTCCATATTTTATTGAAAATTCGTCATTTTTGGAAGCCAGTTATCGTTTTTGGTTAAAAATTCTGTTTTTCTTCTTGTTGAAAATTTTTTTAAATTAAAAACTAAAATTTTCCATTTTTGGTGGAAAATTGGTGTTTTTTAATCGAAAATTTAATTATTTCGTTGAAAATTCATGTATTTTTTCAAAAATTCGACTTTCTTGAAAAAAATTCAAAAAGGTTTTCGAAAATTTCACAAAATTTGTTGTTTTTTTTTTCGTTGAAAATTCATTTTTTTTCTTTGAAAATTGATTTGAATTAATTGTTTAATGTAGCTATTCCATTTTTGTGGAAACTTTACCTTTTTTATTTAAAAAATCGTATTTTTAGTAAAAAATTAATATTCTTCTTTGAAAATTCATCTCTTTGTTTGAAAATTGATCTTTTTTTAAATCGTTGTTTGATTGAAAATTTAACTATTTCATTTTTGTTCATAATGTATCTTATTTTAGTAGAAAATTCAACTATTTGATTGAAAATTCGTCTTTTTTGGTAGACAATGATCGTTTTTGGTAGTAAATTCTTTTTTTCTTCGTGTTGAAAATTAATTTTTTAAATTAAAAAGCTAAATATTTAATTTTTGTTTGGAAATTTGTATTTTTTAATAAAAAATTTAATTATTTGGTTAGAAATTCATGTATTTTATTGAAAATTTGACTTTCCTGGTAGAAAATTAATCTTTTTGGTTGAAAACTTAACTACTTTTTTTTTAATTGTATATTTTTTAGAAAATTCAATATTTTATTGAAAATTCGTAATTTTTGGAAGCCAGTTATCGTTTTTGGTTAAAAATTCTTTTTTTTTCTTGTTGAAAATTAACTTTTTAAATTAAAAAAGTAAATGTTCCATTTTTGATTGAAAATTGTCTAGAAAAAAATTCAAAAAGGTTTTCAAAAAATTCACAAAATTCGTTGGTTTTTTTTCGTTGAAAATTCCTTTTTTTTTCTTTAAAAATCGATTTGGATTAATTGTTTAATGTAGCTATTACATTTTTGTGGAAACTTTACATTTTTTATTTTAAAAATTGTATTTTTAATAAAAAATTAATATTCTTCTTTGAAAATTCATCTCTTTGTTTGAAAATTGACCTTTTTTCAAATCGTTGTTTGATTGAAAATTTAACTATTTCATTTTTGTTAAAAATGAATCTTTTTTTAGTAGAAAATTCAACTATTTGACTGAAATTTCGTGATTTTTGGTAGACCATTATTATTTTTGGTTGAAAATTCTTTTTTTTTCTTGTTGAAAATTAATTTTTTTAATACAAAACTTAAATATTTCATTTTTTATTGAAAATTTAATTATTTGGTGGAAGAATCATGTATTTCATTGAAAATTCGACTTTCTTGATTTATCATTTATAGTTAAAAGTTCTTGTAATTTGTTAAAAATTCGTCCTCTTTAGTAGAAAATTATTATTCTTGTTTGAAAATTCATATTTTTGGTTTGATATTCATTACTTTGTTTAAAAATGTAACTGTTTGGTTTAAAATTCGTTGATATTTCAATCCAAAAATATGAATTTTCCACGAAGAAAGTTAATTTTCTACCAAATAATTGAATTTTCAACTAAAATGATAAATCTTAAACCAAAAATTATTTTTTAACAAATTAGTTCAACTTTTAACCAAGCAGTTATATTTTCGACCAAAAAGACGAATTCTTAACAAAAAATGTAATTAGTTAATGTTTCGGTACAAAGACTTTTTTTTTTAAATCGAAAACAATTGAATTCCTAAAAAAATGTCAAGAAAATAGTTGAATCCTCGATCAAAAAGATGATTTTTCAACCAAGAAGATTAATTTCCTGCCTAAAAAGACAAATTTCGAAAAAAAGGGTTTCATTTTCAAACGAAAAGATGAATTTTGAACTAAAATGATGAATCTTCAAGTAACCAAGTGGATTTTTTAACAAAGTAGTTTAACTTTTAACCTAGAAATTTAATTTTTAACCAAGAAAGATGAATTCTCTACGAAAAATATAATATTTAATATTCCGACCAAACAAGATTTTCATTTTCATTTGAAAAGGGTTGAATTCATCCAAAGAGACGAATTTTCAACAAAATAGTTGAGTCTTCAACAAAAAAAGATTTTAATTTTAAACCAAACAGTTGCAATTTCAATAAAAAAAAGATTAAATTTCTACCAAAAGACATGAATTTTCGAACAAAAAAGACGAATTTTCAACATAAATGTTGTATTTTCAACCAAAAAAGATTTTTCAGTTGAAACAAAAAATTTAGGCAAATTATAATTTGAAGGGAAAAATAATTTGTAATACAAAATAAAAATTTCTAATAACTATTTATTTTTGAAGTTTCCTTGTTTAGTTGCGTTAAGGTTGTATAAATATAATTTTCATATGTTTCTCGAGAACATTCAAAAAGATTTTGGAAGTTTTCAGCTATGTTAAAAAAGAATCTAGACGATTTAAAAAAAAATCGTTTATTTTATAAGAGTAAACAGAATTTAGGAAAAATTTGAGTCATTCAGGACTTTTTAACGCTCGAAAAACAATATTTTATAAATTTTCGGAATTCTTTAAAAGTTTTAAAATATTTGTAAACTATTAAAAGTTTCTAAAATTCCTCAATATTTTTTAAACTGACTCGAATGATCCTTAAAATTGTATTAAGTATGCGAGATTCGTTTTTGACAATTTTGAAAATCTCATGTAATTTTTAACAATCTTTTTATATATCCTCTTAAAATTAATTTTTCTATTTTGAAACCTTTCAAAATTTTTTTAAAAAACGTCAAAATTTTAAATACTTTTTAATTTTTGTTTAAAAACTTAAAAATATTTTTCAAAATGATTCAATTTTTTTCTAAATATTTTAAACGGTTCTGGAATATTTTAAAAATTGCCTTAATATCTTCCAGATTCTTTTTTGACAATTTTAGAAATATTTTAAAATATTTCGGAAATATTTTTAAATATTCTCTTAAAATAAATTTTCTAAAATAAAAAAAATCTACGTTTTGTTTTGAATTTCTTTAAATCTGTTCACGTTTAAAATTATTATTGTATCTTTTCAAAACTTCTAAATATCTCTTAAACTTATTCGAATTTTTTCTACACATTTTCTAGCTTGCAAAATTAAATAATTTTGCTTTAGAATCTTTTCCGAAATTTTAAGAAATCATTTGAAATGTTTTAAAATACATATTTTCTTAAAATTATTTCATCAAAATAAAAAATAAGTTTCAATTTTCGCTTTAAATTTATAAAACTTCGAAATATCTTTTGAAATTTAGAGTGTTCCTAAAATTTTTTTTAAATTCTGCAAAAACTAAAAAACTGCATTAAAATCAAAGTTTAAATAATAATTAAGATATTGTAAGTTTCTGTCCATAATTTCAATTTTTCTCATCTCTTTGAAAGTGTATATAAAAGTTAACAAATTATAGTGTGATAGCACAATGTTAAGAACAAAAGTATTTCCCAATATTAAAAAAAAAAAACATTCATAATTAAAATGTTCTTTTTTATCAATAATATTTAGATTATTTTTGTCAAAAAGTTAAGTGCAGAATTGTTGCCTTTATGATTAAAGTATGATTTACAATTTAAATTTCCACTTTCAGAAAAATCCATTTTTAGAATGAAAATTCCTCATTTAGAAATTGCTTTCCGCCAATTTTTTCAGATAGGATTTATCAATTATTTTCGCTGATTGTGTACTGAATTCAGTTTAGAAGTTGAGTCATGCTTTTTTTGTTTTTGATTTTACTGCAACGTTATCGATAAGACTTTATCAGTAATTACGTGTATGACTAGCTAAATATTGTGCATCATCTGTGAGTATACTACGTGCAAATTTGAACACAAGAAGAACATTAAGTGTAAATTGTTTTTTAATGACATAATCAAATATGGAAATTACCTGAAAATCGGAATGCATCAAAGATTAAAAATTTGCTTTGTTTATCATAATAAATAGTGCGTATTTGGCAAAACGCACGTTTAAGAAGTTGCGTCACATTGCGAAAATTAAACAGGGTTTCTAAATTTCAGGGGATTCCAGAAAGTCAGGGAAAGTCAGGGAATTTTAAACTGGTCAGGGAATGTCAGCGAAAACCAGAGAGATTCAGGGAATTTTCGATAAACAAAATTTGAATTGAATATCTACAAATTATTATTTTTTTGAAAATTCAACAATTTTGGTTAAACAGCCATTATTTTTGGTTGAAAATTCAACTGAATTGTTGAAAGTGGAACTACTTTGTGACTAATTCATCTTTTTGTTTGAAAATTCAAACACTTGATTCATTTGTTCGTTTGTAAAATTAGTTTTTTTATTGAAAATTAATTTCTTTAGATGAAAATTCAACTATTCCATTTTTTGTCGAAAATTAATTTTTTTATAGAAATTTAATGTTCTTGGTTCAAAATTCATCTGTTCGGTTCAAAATTCAACAGTTTTGTTTGAATTTTTTTTTAAATTAATTTTTTAACTGAAAATTGACCTATTAGTTTGAAAATTCCTCTTAAAATTCAAATATTTGGTTGAAAATTCGTGTATTTTGTTAAAGATTTGATAGAAAATTAATCTTCTTGAATGAAAATTTATCTGTTAGTTGAAAATTCATTTGCTTGGTTGAAAATTATTTTTTTTATTGAAAATTAATTTTTTTACTGAAAATGTAACTATTCCATTTTTGTCGAAATTTTTCTTTTTAATAGGAATTTAATCTCCTTGGTTTGAAAATTCAACTATTTTCTTTAAAATTCGTCTTTTTTGGCAGAAAAGTAATCTCATTAGTTCAAACTTTATCTTTTTAGTTAAAAATTTATTTCTTTGGTTAGAAATGTAACTATTTTCAATGTTTTGTTAAAAGTTTATCTATTTGGTTGAAAATTCATCTTTTGTGGTAGAATGTTAATCATCTTGGTGACAAATTCTTCTTTTTCATTAAAAATTTATGTATTTTGTTAAAGAGTAATCTTTCTTGGTAGAAAATTAATATTCTTGGTTTAAAAATTAATTCTTTTACTTGAATATTCATTTGTTTGGTTGAAAATTAGTTTTTTTTTAAATTGAAAGTTAACGTTTGGAACCAAAAAGTTTGGGTATTCTATTTTTCGTCGAAAATTTATTTTTTTGATAGAAATTTAATATTCTTTATTGAAAATTCAACTATTTTCTTCAAAATACGTCTTTTTTAGTTTCATTAGTTGGAATTTCATCTTTTCGGTTAAAAATTAATTTCTTTGGTTGCTTATTTAACTATGTTGTTTAAAAAATTCTTTTTTTTTACTGAAAAGTTTGTTTGGAACTGAAAATTTAACTATTTATGTTGAAAATTGTTATTTTTTTAGTTGAAAATTCATTTTATTAACTGAAAATTGAACTATTCTATATTTTGTTAAAAATTAATTTCTTTCGTTGAAAATCCGTTTTTCTTTAGTTGCAAATTTTAGTTTCAAATTGAAAATCTAACTATGTATTCTATTTTGGACTGAAAAAATTTATCTTTTTTATTTGATAATTCATGTATTTTGTTGAAAATTGGTATTTTTTATAGAAAATTCATCTTTTAGCTTAGAATTTCAACTATTCAGTTAAAAATTCATCATTTTAGTTGAACATTCCTTTCTTTGGAAATTGAACTATTTTGTTGAAAAGTCGTTTTTTTTTTAAGTTGAAAATTTATTTTTTTAACTGAAAATGTAAATGTTTGATTGAATACAATTTTTTTTTTAGTTCTAAATTCATGTATTTTTATGAAAAGTTTTTTTTTTTTGTAGAAAATAAATATTTGGGGTTGAAAATTCTACTATTAGGTTACAGATTTTTTTTTGGTTGGAGACTCATCATTTTAGTTTAAAAAAAAATGATTTCTTTAACTAAAAATATAAATATTCCAATTTTTTGGAAAATTTATATTTTTAGATAGAAATTTAATCTACTTAGTTTGAAAATTCATCTGTTTGGTTGAAAACTTAACTATTCTATTTTTGGTTAAAAATTCATTTCTTTGGTTCAAATTTTTTTTAAATTAATATTTCTAACTGAAAATTTAACTTTTTTATTTTTCATTGAAAATTTATCTTGTTTATTTGAAAATTCCACTATTTGGTTAATAATTCAATTTTTTGGTTGAAGATTCTTCATTTTTGTTAAAAATTCATATCTTTAGTTAATAATTGGACTATTTTGTAAAAAATTCGTTTTTTTTTTTGTAAAACATTTATTTTTTTAACTGAAAATTTAACTATTCTATTTTGGACTGAAAATTTATCTTTTTCATTTGATAATTCATGTATTTGGTTGAAAATTGGTCTCTTTGTATAGAAAATTCATCTTTCGCCTTAGAAGTTCAACTATTCAGTTAAAAATTCATTATTTTAGTTAAACGTTCATTTCTTTCTTTGAAAATTGAAATATTTTGTTGAAAAATCATTGTTTTTAATTGAAAATGTAACTATTACATTTTTGCTTGAAAAAAAAATCTTTTTCGTTGAAAATTCATGTGAAAATTTGTCTTTTTGATAGAAAATAAATATTTGGGGTTGAAAATTCAACTATTTGATTAAAAAATCACTTTTTTGGTTGATGATTCATCATTTTTATTAAAAATTCATATCTTTGGTTGAAAATTGAACTATTTTGTTGAAAAATATTTTCTTTTTTTTTAGTTGAAAGCTAATGTTTCAAATTTATTTATCTGTTATTCGAAAATTAATGTATTTTTTTGAAACTCGTAAATTGAAAATTCAACTCTCTTTTGTTAAAAAATCCTCTTTTGGTTTAAGCATTAGTCTTTCTTGATTGAGGATTCAACTAATTTGTTGAAAATTTCTATTTTATTTGATTAATTCAACTGTTTTTGATTGAAAATTAAAATAATTTTGTTGAAAATTCCTTTTTTCTTGGTTGAAAATTAATTAAGCCTTCCATTTCTCGTTATAAATTAATATCTTTGGTTGAAAATTGAATTGAATCTTTTTTATTGGAAAATTAATGTATCTGGTTGAAACTCGTAAATTTGGGGATGAAAATTTATTTATTTTGTTAAGAAATTCTTCTTTTTGGTTGGAAAATTGAACATTTTGGATATTTTTTTCCTTTATTGACTGAAAAATCTTTCTAGGTTGAAAATTCCTCTTTTGGCTCGAAAATTAGCCTTTTTTGGTTGAGGATACAACTAATTTGTTGAAAATTCATCCTTTTTGTTTGAATTTAGTTGTTTTTGATTGAAAATTAAAATATTTTTTGTGTAAATATCAACTATTACATATTTTGTTGAGACATAATTTTGTTTTCGAAGATTCAATACTTTGATTGAAAATTAAACTGTTACGTTGAAAATTTCTTTTTCTTGGTTGAAAATTAATTGCATTAATTGATAAATTAATTCTTCCATTTCTTCTTCAAAACTTATCTTTTTCAGTTGAAACCTCAACTATTTGGTGGAAAAATCTGTTGGCTTTTTTAGCTGAAAGCTAATGTTTAAAATTTATTTTTTTTTTCGAAAATTAATGTATTTTGTTGAAACTCGTAAATTTGGAGATGAGAATGCAATTATTCTAGTAGAAACTTTGTCTTTTTGGTGGAAAATTCAACATTTTCGATTTTTTTTTTCTTTATTGACTGAAAAATCTTTTTCTTGGAAAAATCCTCTTTTGGTTTAAACATTATTCTTTTTTGGTTGATGATTCAACTAATTTGTTGAAAATTCCTAAAATTCCATTTCTGCTTGAAAATTTATTTTGGTAGGAAATTCTTCGTTTCGGATATTTTTTTCCTTTATTGACTGAAAAATCTTTTTTCTAGGTTGAAAATTCCTCTTTTGGCTTGAAAATTAGCCTTTTTTGTTGAGGATTCAACTAATTTGTTTAAAATTCATCCTTTTTGTTTGAATTTAGTTGTTTTTCATTGAAAATTAAAATATTTTTTATGTTAATATCAACTATTACATGTTTTGTTGAGAGATAATTTTGTTTTCGAAGATTCAATACTTTGATTGAAAATTAAACTATTTTGTTGAAAATTTCTTCCATTTCTCCTTCAAAATTTATCTTTTTGAGTTGAAAACTGAAGTATTTGTTTGAAAATTCGTCTATTTCATGTATGTATATTGGAAATAGTTATACTTGACTGAGATTTTTATGATCAATTCAATGATAAGGCAATTTTTTTTACAGTGGACAGGTTCACATCATATCAGAGGAACACGATGATTCTGACGAATATTCTGCTACAAGGCCCCCCCGCGTTCCCACGCGACCAAACACATCCAGACTTGACGTGAGTCTTATTTAAATTAAAATTTGATTGTTCCTTTCATGAGAGTTTCAGCATTGAATAGATTTGTTTGTTCACAGAAAAGTGAAATTAGCCTTGCGACAAAACAGGCTTGTGGAATTGGAAATGAATCGAAAAGTCAAAGCGTTTCCATCCCTTCCATGATACACAAACGAGAATTAGGTTCAAACTTCAGTGCCGCTCAAAGGTGTGCGATAAGCAGTAACTATTTGCCCAATAGGATGCAACAAGTTGCAAAATATAATAGCAAGGCTTTTTGTGGATCTTACTCCACTGACGGAAAATTCTTTCTCACTGCCTGCCAAGGTATGAAAAATAGTTTAATAGCAATCTTAGTGTGGAAACAGGGTCAGGCCTCGCAGACCGGTCCCTATATCCCCTATTGTACCATATATTCAGTCAAGGTCCCTAAAGTACCTTTTTTTCAAAATTTGGTCCCTATGGTACCCTATTTGCAGCCCATAATTGAACTTTTAAAAATGCATAAAAAGACCAAAGCCTCCAAGAGACAAGCATTTTGAAAAAACAGCAAAAATCTGGGAATTTTTGTGAGAAGTAACTGTAAAAAATAATCAGGGCTGCCACACAGTCACTATTAGTCACTTTTTTTCTCAAATCACTTTTTGGTCACTTTTTTAAATGAAAAGATCACATTAGTCACTTTCCTTTCAGTAAATTAACTCATGCGTTAATCACTATTCAATGCAGGTCCAGGGTGTCCAGCGACCTTGAAAACCTTGAAAACCTGGAATTCTTGAATTTTTTTAAACTTTGAAAACCTGGAAATCTCCTTGAATTTTATACCAGAACCTTGAATTTGAATTATTATTTTTGTTTTGTTTTTAAAACAGTTATTTTATTGAAATACGAAGAGTAACTTAAATCTTTTAGTCTATTATGAAAGAAACATCTCCTTTAGAAGAAATCTTGTTACTGAAAAGTTTTTTATTGATCAAGATATAATTTATCTTTTGTTCATTACAGAATAAATAAAGAGATTTCAAGGCACTTTTTGTAGACTGTACCAATTATTTTATAGATTGCAATGAAGAGACTTTAATAGTTCGATGTTAATTCAGTTTCAGAATCTAATGTTAAAATATTTAAAAGGATTTTTAACATATAACAAAGATTTGAAGAAGGCGTGCACACTAAATTTCAAAGATTTCACAAATATTTCAAAAAGATTTTAAAACTTTCGAAAGATTTGAAGGATTTCAAAGATTTGAAACAATTTTAAAAGGTTTCAAAACACTTTAGAAGATTTTAAAAGATTTCAAATATATTTCAAACAATTAAATAATTTTAACGAAAACAAAAGATTTCACAAATAAAGATTTAAGAAAGATTTCAAAAAGACTTCAAAGATTTTAAGAATTTCAAAGATTTAAAAACGACGTGTACTAGATTAAAAAGATTTCACAATTTCCCAAATATTTCGAACATTTCCTAAAGATTTCAAGGAGATTTTAAAACATTCAAAAGATTTCAAAATTTTTTAGAAGATTTCATAAAGATTTCCCATATTTTAAAGATTTCATAAACAAAATTATGAAGATTTCCAAAGAATACAAGAATTCCAAAATTTCAGAACACCAGATTTCAAAACATTTCAAATATTTTTAACGATTTAAAATTTTTTTAGAAGTTTTCACAAATGTTCCACTGATTTTAAACAAATACAAAAGATTTCACAAATATTTCAAAGAATTCATAAGGATTTCAAAATATTTAAGGCATTTTTAAGATTTCAACAATGGTGCAGTACACCAGATTTCAAAACATTTCCAAGATTTTAAAGTATTTAAAATTCTTTAGAATATTTCGAAATATATCACAAAGATTTTAAATACTTCAATACTTTCAAACAAAGACAAAAAATTTCAAAAAGATTTCACAAATATTTCAAAGAATTAGTAAGAATTTC
>CAKNYM010050186.1:17797-30306 GCA_932195095.1 Andricus curvator | reverse complement strand
ACTATTCCAGTTAATGATTCATCATTTTAGTTAAATATTCATCGTTTTTCTTTAAAAATCAACTATTCAGGTAATGATTCATAATTTTAGTTGAAAATTCATCACTTTGTTTCAAAATGTAACTATTTTGTTGAAAATTAGTTTTTTTCAATTCATCGTTTTAGTCGAAAATTCATCTTTTCGGTATAAAATTCAAGTATTACAGTTAAATATTCATCATTTTAGTTGAAAATTCTTGTTTTTGGTTTGAAGTTAATCTATTCCAGTTTAAGATTCATCATTTTTTTAGTTGAAAATGCATCACTATGTTTAAAAAGTTGTTTTTTGGTGGAAAATAAATTTGTTTAACTGAAATATTAACTATACTATTTTTTTGTTGAAAATTGTTCTTTTTTATTTCAAAATTCAAACATTTGATTGAAAATTGATATTTTTTAGTTAAAAATTTAACTATTTGGTTGAGAATTCATGTATTTTGTTGAAAAATAATCTTTTTTGGTAAAAAATTAATCTTTTTGTTTGATAATTCAACTATTTTGTTAAAAGTTCATCTATCATGCTGAAAATGAAAATTTTAACTTGAAATTCGAAGCGGTTTAAGTTGAATTTAATATACTACGTACATTAATTTTACCTAAATATGCACTGAATTTTAAGTGTAAGAACGTAAAATAAAAATGGGTTTGAATTCTTATTCAAATTTATGGACTTTAGAGACAAATAAAAAAAAAAGATTAATTATGTTTTTAGTATTATTTAATTACTTAATTAATTGATGGTACTAAATTAAACATATTACTTTAATCCCTAGAAACTGAAGAAAAAACATTATTTATAATAAACTCGCGATACTGTATATATATATTTTGTATTGTATATTAAAATAAGCGTGTATAGGAGAGTTAAAATAGGTGAACTTTAAAATAGGCGATCCTTAAAATAGGTGGAAGTTCACTGTATTTCAGTTGAAGATTCATAATTTTAGTTGAAAATTCCTCACTTTTTTGTTATAAAAATAATATTTATTTATATATATATATTTTCAAAATAATATTCTGAGTCATTTGTTTAACAAAAAAGTGAAATACTTGAATGGCTCCGTACTATGAAAAATAATACCTGGAAGACACCTGGATTTGTCAGGGAATTCTTTTCCAGGATTTGAGTAGACACCCTATTATTGTAATTTATGTACTTTCTGGAGTCCCCTAAAAGTACTCTATTGTCCCTAAAAGATTCTTTCGGATCGCTGTGAATCAAGGAACCAGAAATTTAAATTTTCGAATATATATTTGAAATAATGAAAGATTTTTTTTAAACGATGATTTATTTTCAGTGTACAGGTCGAAAAACATGTTGGATGGAGACACGAGTATTATGACCTACAGAGGGCATTCTGTACTTCAAACTTTGATCCGCTGCCACTTTTCTCCAGCAGCTACGACTGGACAAAGATATATTTATACGGGTTGTGGTTCCGGACGAGTAGTCAGTGAGTACTTTAATCCCAGAAATATTTTTCTAATTTTTACCGACTCTTTTTCCCCTTCTTATAATTATTATTCAAATGTTTCTAATAATCTTTTATTCCAGTCTACGACGTTCTAACCGGGGATATTGTCAAGTCCCTGAACGGCCACAGGAGTTGCGTCCGAGACGTGAGTTGGCACCCGAGTTGTCAGGAAATCGTATCGACATCGGTAAGCTTTCAAAAAATTTATCTCAAATTATTTGAATCAATTAGACTTTTCTATTTTGCAGATTTCACAATCTTTCCCCTATACCCCTTTTTCCTCATTTTTTAAAAAAGATTTCCTCTTTTTTCTCCTATTTTCAAGAAACTTCCCCTTTTCCCCTTTTGGCTTGAATGGGGACTGAATTAATAGAACTCAATAAGAAAATCCCACTATTTTTGCTTCAAAGTTATTGCTTTTTCGTTGAAAAGTCTACTATTATGTTTAAAGTTATCTTTCTTGGTCGAAAATTTAACTGTTTCGGCTTGAAAGTTCGACTATTTGGTTGAAAATTCTACTGTTTTCGGTTGAAGATTAATCTTTTTCGTTTGAAAATTCTTTCATTTGGTTCAAATTCATCTTTGTGTATTGAAAGTTCAACTATTTTGGTAAAAATTAATTTTTTTTGTTGAAAATCAGGGTCGCGACTTGACCGGGAAACCGGGAAATGACCTGGAATTTTATTGACCGGGAATTTAATTTAAAAACCGGGAATTTACTTCTGATCATAGCAAAATTCAAGAAATATAATTTCACTTGGAACAGGGAATGTTTTACATGGAATGGGAATTTTTTAAAGGAATTATAATTCGGATTGAGAAAAAAGGAAATTTTAAAAATCCCTCTTTCAAGTCAGAATTCGTCAAAATTTGAAAGTTCCCTCTTCTAAATTTTAGGTAATTTTACAAGCAGTTTTCAGAGTAGAAGGAGAATTTCAAAGAAGAGATATTTCTGAATTATAATAGAATTTTTTTTTTACATTATTCGTTGCGAATTCATCGTTTTTTAGTTAGAAATTCAACTACTGGGTTAAAAGTTAAACTTTTGTTAAAAATTAATTTATCTTTTTTTGATGAAAATTCAACTATTTGGTTAAAAATTGATATTTTTCATTTAATAATTAAACTATTTGTTTGAAAATGTATGTAATTTGTGGAAAATTAATCTATTTTTGTAGACAATTAAACTTTATGGTTGACAATTCATCTTTTTGGCATAAAATTAAACTATTCCAGTTAAAGATTCATCATTTCAGTTGAGATTCATCATTTTATTTGAAAATTGGCCAGTTTGATTGAAAATTAATTTCTTTGAACGAAAATTTAACTGTTCCATTCTGAGTTGAAAATTAAAATTTTCAAGTTCGGAATTCCACAATTTGGATAAAAATTTGTCTTTTTAATTGAAAATTTAACTATTCCGATGAAAATTCATGTATTTTGTTAAAAAATCGATTTTTTTGTTGGTAAAAAATTATCTTATTTTTCTTTGAAAGTTAATCTTCTTGTTAAAAAATTCTTCTTTTCGGTTAAAAATTCAAGTATTCCAGTCAAATATTTATTATTTTAGTTGAAAATTCATCTTTTAGGTTTAAAATAAAATTATTTGGTTGAAAGTTAAGCTCTTTTGTTAAAAATTAATTTTTTTTTTAGTTGAAAATCCATCGTTTTAATTAAAAATTCATTTCTTTGGTTGAAAAATGAGCTGTTTGATTCAAAATTTGTTTTTTCTTTGGATGTTTTTTGGTTGAAAATTATTTTTTTTTAACTGAAAATGTAACTATTAATCCAGTTGAATATTTCATAATTTTAGTTCAAAATTCATGTCTTTGGTTGAACATTCATTTTTGACTAAAAATTTGATTATTCAATTTTTGGTTGAAAAATTATCTTTGTTAGTTGAAAATTCGTCTTTTTTGGTAGAAATTAATCTTCTTGCTTGAAAATTAATCTTTTTGGTCAAAAATTCAATTATTCTAGTTAATGATCCATCATTTCAGTTAAAAATTCATCTTTCTGGTTTGAAATTCAACTATTGCAGTTAAATATTTACAATTTTATTTGAAAATTCATCACTTTGTTTGAAAATGTAACTATTATTTTGAAAGTTAGTTTTTTTTGTTGAAACTAATTTTTTTAACTGAAAATTTAACTTATTCCAAAAATTCCATAGCTGTTGTTGAAAATTCATCTGTTTGGTTAAACATAAATTTTTTTAACTTGAAATTTAATTATTAAAGTTTTGGTTGACCATTTATCTTTTTTTAGTAAAAATTAATTTTTTGGTTTGAAAATTGAACTATTTCAGTCAAAGATTCGTTGTTTTAGTTGAAAACTCTTATGCTTGGTTTACAAATAATTTTTTAAACTAAAAATGTTACTATTCCATTTTCGATTGAAAATTATTATTTTTTCAGTTCAAAATTGAACTATTTGGTTGAAAATTTGTCTTCTTTTATTAAAACTTCAAACCTTTCTTTAAAAGTTAATGTATTTGGTTGAAAAATTGTATTTTTGGGTAAAAAATTAATCTTTTTATTTAAAATGTAATCTTCTTTAAAAATTCGTCTTTTTGGTTGAAAATTCGAGGGTTCCAGTTAAATATTCATCATTTTAGTTGAAAATTTATCTTTTTGGTTTAAAATTTAACTATTCCAGATAAAGATTCATAATTTGATTTGAAAATTCATCACTTTGGTTGAAAATTGAACTATTTTATTGAAAATCCGTTTTTTTTTGTTGAAAATTAATTTTTTCAACTGAAAGTTTAACTATTCCATTTTTTTGTAAAAAATTGATATTTTTGAGTGTAAAATTTAAGTATTTTTTTCAAAATTCATTTATTTTGCAACGTTTTGCTCTGTTGTGTTAAAAGATGTTTGGAACGAGCGGCATGAATTAAAATAAATGTTTGCGTTTTGCAGCAAATATAAATATGTTACTTTGAGTTGACCGAGAAAATTGAAAAACTTGACCGGGGAAAACCGGGAAATGACCGGGAATTTGAAATCGTCCGCCGAATCGCCACCCTGAAAATGCATGTATTTTGTTGAAGATTCGTCTTTTTTGGTTGAATTCCACTGTTTTTAATTTAAAATTGAAATTTTTTTAGGTTGAAATATGAACTTTTATATTTTTGGTTAGGAATTCATCTTTTTCAGATTGAAAAATCATCTTTTTTGTAGAAAAGTTCTTAGTTGAAAATTCTATTTTTCTGTTTGAAAATTCAAACGTCTTCTAAAATTTTTTTTTGTTTACTTTGAAAATTAAAAAATTTGGTTAAAAAGTCATATTTTTTGGTTGAAAATTCATGTATTTTGTTTTTGATTCGTCTTTTTTGATTGAATTCTACTGTTTTTGATTTAAAATTGAAATGTCTTCGGATTGAAAAATCATATTTTTGGGTAAAAAAGTAATCTTTGATCGTTTGTAATGAACCTTTTTGGTTGAAAATTGAACTTTTCTGGTTGAGATGTCAACTATTTGATTAAAAATTCAACTATTTTGTTAAAAAGTCATCATTTTTGGTCCAAAATTTATGTATTTTGTTGAAGATTCCATTTTTCTGTTTGAAAATTCAACCGTCTTCTAAAAAATCCTCTTTTTAATTTGAAAATCCAAATATTTGGTTAAAAAGTCATCTTTTTGTTCGAAAATTCAACTGTTTTAGATTAAAAATTCGACTGTCTGGTTGAAAATTATATTGCTTTTGGTTGAAGATTAATCTTTTTCGTTTGAAAATTCTTTCATTTGTATCAAATTCATCTTTGTATATTGAAAGTTCAACTATTTTGTTGAAAAGTGATTTTTTTGGTTGAAAATTTATGTATTTTATTGAAGAGTCGTCTCTTTTGGTTGATTCCACTGTTTTTGATTTAAAATTGAAATTTTTTTAGGTTAAAATGTGAGCTTTTATATTTTTCGTTAGGAATTCTTCTTTTTCAGATTGAAAAATCATCTTTTTTGTAGAAAAGTTCTGAGTTGAAAATTCTGTTTTTCTGTTTGAAGGTTCAAACGTCTTCTAAAAAAGTCTTTTTTTTTTAATTGGAAAATTTAAAATTTTGGTTGAAAATTCAGGTATTTTGTTTTTGATTCGTCTTTTTTGGTTGAATTCGACTGTTTTTGATTTAAAATTGAAATGTCTTCGGATTGAAAAATCATATTTTTAGGTAAAAAAGTAATCTTTGATCGTTTATAATGAACCTTTTTGGTTGAAAATTGAACTTTTCTGGTTGAGATGTCAACTATTTGGTTACAAATTCAACTATTTTGTTAAAAAGTCATCATTTTTGGTCCAAAATTTATGTATTTTGTTGAAGATTCCATTTTTCTGTTTGGAAATTCAACCGTCTTCTAAAAAATCCTCTTTTTAGTTTGAAAATCAAAATATTTTGGTAAAAAGTCATATTTTTGTTCGAAAATTCAACTGTTTGGATTAAAAATTCGACTTTTTGGTTGAAAATTCTATTGCTTTTGGTTGAAGTTTAATCTTTTTCGTTTGAAAATTCTAACATTTGGTTAAAATTCATATTTGTATATTTGTCGAAAATGTATGTATTTTGTTGAAGATTCGTCTTTTTTGGTTGAATTATACTGTTTTTAATTTAAAATTGAAATGTTATCGAATTGAAAAATCATATTTTTGGTAGAAAAGTTATCTTTCTTGGTTTAAAATGAACCTTTTTGATTGAAAAGTCAACCGTCTCTTAAAAAATTAGTCGTTTTATTTTGAAAATTAAAACATTTAGTTAAAAAGTCCACTTTTTGGTCGAAAATTCTAATGTTTTTCGTTGAGGTTTAATCTTTTTCGTTTGAAAATTTTACCATTTGGTTAAAATTCATCTTTGTATATTAATAGTTCAACTACTTGGTTAAAACTTCAACTATTTTGTTTAAAAAACGTATTTTTTTCTCGAAAATGTAGGTAAATATTTTGTTTAATATGTGTCTTTTTGTTTGAATTCCACTTTTTTTTATTTTAAATTAAAATGTTGGATTGAAAAATCAATTTTTTGATACAAAAGTCATCTTTCTTTGTTTAAAATGAACCTTTTTGGTTCAAAATTCGACTTTTCTGATTGAGGATTCAACTATTTGGTTAAAAATTCAACTATTTCGTGAAAAAGACATCTTTTTGATCGAAACTTCATACATTTTGTTCAAGATTCGTTTTCTTTTTTGTTGAATTCCACAGTTTTTGATTTAAAATTGAAATATTTGTTGGTTGAAATATGGACTTATATTTTTCGTTCGGTATTCTTCTTTGTCCGATTGAAAATTAATTTTTTTCGTTGAAAAGTTCTTGGTTGTAAATTCCACTTTTCTGTTTGAAAATTCAACCGTCTTCTAAAAAAATCGTCTTTTTAGTTTGAAAATTAAAATATTTCGTAAAAACGTAATCTTTTTTGGATAAAAATTCAACTGTTTTTGATTGAAAATTCATCTTCTTTGGTAGAAAAGTCATCTTTCTTTATTGAAAATGAACCTTTTTGATATTTATTCAACTTTTCTAATTGAAAATTCAACTGTATTTTTAAAAATACGTCTTTTTTGGCTTGGAAATTCGACTATTTGGTTGAAAATTTTATTTTTCTCGATACTGAAATTTGGGCACGAGTAACTGGATTTTTTAGGAACGAATAGCCAGATTTTTTCGGTACGAGTAAACACTGCGAAATATGAAAGCGAGAGTATTGATATTAGAATAAAGAATACTATATTATCTCTAGAAAATATTATTTAATTATTAAAAAATATGGATAAAAGCATCAAATTTTTTTCGTCGAGTACATTAATTTTTCGCTTGTAAAAACTTAAAATAATTGAAAAATAATGTTTATTGTCAATAATTAATAAAGAAAAATTAAGAATTTTTCATTAAAAAAATATTGTGTTTTACTATTTATTATTTTTTGTAATATATATGCATATTTACGGTTAAACTATTAAAAAAAAAAGAATTAGAAAAAAAATTCGAAAAAGTGCGAGGACACGAACGCATGATGGATCTAAATAAAACTTCAAGGCTGAAATAATTTTTTAGAGGAAAAAGTATCACGATTTAATTATTAATGATGTTATTTTTTTAAAAGAAGAACATTCGTGATTATGAGACCTATTAAATTTTTTTTTTATATATCCATTAATGGATTTTCAACGACCTAACAAGGAGATGATCAGAGCTGGAATTTTTTTTCAAATCTGATAAATTTCCTACTGAGAATCCATTTGATGACTATTAATTTTCCAGGGGCGGCCCGTTTTCGAAAAAATCACCTTTTATCGACATTTTTTTATGATTTTAAATGTTTATTTATTAAATTAAATTGTAAATTTTCTGAAATTATCAACAATTGAAAATGGAAGAAAATTGATAATTGAATTTTCGACTGTTGAAAATTGATACTTGAATTATCAACAGTAGAAAATTCAACTGTTGGAAATTAAAGAGAGTAAAAATTAAGTTATTCACGCTTGAAAATTGAAGAAAATTGATATGTAATTGAATTTTCAACCGTGGAAAATTGAAGAAAATTGCTAATTGTTTTTCTACTGATGGAAATTCGATTGTTGAAAATAAAATAAAAATTCAATTTGATATATTCAACTGTTGAAAATTGGAGAAAAGTTAATTTTTAACTGTTGGAAACAGAAGAAAATTGATAATTTAATTATAAACAGTTGAAAATTCTATTATTAAAAATTCAATTGTTGTTAATTAAAGAAAAATTAAAATTGAATATTCAACTGTAGAAAATCGGAGAAAAATTAATTTTCAACTGTTGAAAATTTAAGAAATTTGATAATTGAATTATCAACAGTAGAAAATTTAATAGTTGAAAATCGAAGAGCGTACATTAAAAATTTAATTATTAACTCTTCAAAATTAAAGAAAATTTATCAATGACTTTTCAGCAGTTGAAAGGTCTATTTTTGAAAATTTAATTTAATTGAATTTTCAACTGTGGAAAATTGATAATTGATTTTTTCAACATTTGAGAATTCTATTGTTGAAAATTGAAGAAAAAATAAAATTAATTATTCAACTGTTGAACATTGAGGAAAAAATAATTTTCAAGTGTTGACAATTGAAGAAAGTTGATCATTGATTTTTTTAAAGTTGAAAATTCTATTATTGAAAATTGAAGAAAAATTAAATTTTCAACCGTTGAAAATTGGGGAAGAATTACTTTTCTACTGTTGAAACTTGAAGAAAACATAAAATTAATTATTCAACTGTTGAAAATTGAGGAAAAAATAATTTTCAACTGTTCACAATTGAAGAAAATTGATAATTGATTTTTTTAAAGTTGAAAATTCTATTATTGCAAATTGAAGAAAAATTAAATATTCAACTGTTGGAAATTGGGGATGAACTAATTTTCTACTGTTGAAACTTGAAGAAAATTGATAATTGAATTATTAGCAGTAGAAAATTCAACTGTTGAAAATAGAAGAGAATTGAAAATTAAATGATTAACTCTTTTGAAAAGTGAATAAAATTGATCATTGAATTTGCAACTGTGAAAAATGCAAGAAAATTTAAAGTGCAAGAAAATTGAACATTGAGTTTTCAACATTTGAATTGTCAAAGAATTTAAACGATTTCGAAATTTTTTAGAAAATTTCAAGGATTTTACAAAATTTTTTAAAGATTTCACAACGATTTTAAATACGTCATAAGTTTCAACATATTCACAAAGATTTTTAAAAATTTCAAATATTTCACAAAGATGTCAAAAATGTCAAGGATTTCAAAGACTTTACAAAGACTTAAAAATCTGCCCGCTTCGCGGGCACATTCTCATGGCGCGCTTCGCGCGCGGCTCGCTTCGCTCGCAAGTTTGAGCGCGCCTAGGGCGCGCGACTGTTGGATCTCGCGCTTCGCGCTCGATCATATATTTATCTCGCGCTTCGCGCTCGATTATGTATTCACCTCGCGCTTTACGCTAGGCTCCTATAGATTTTTGAACTTCGTGTTCGACTTCGATGAAAAGAAAAAGTTTGTTTGCAAATATTATAAAATTATCAAAACATCTACATATTAAGTGATTGTTAAATTTGCTTTTATTTTAGACTGAAAAGGAACTTTATTTACTCAAGGTTCTATCGACCTTAAGGAACACATTCTCATCCAGACACTCGCGCTTCGCGCTCGATATTTGATTTGAAAATCATTTGAACCGTATGATAGAAACAAAAAAGTTTGAGCGCACTTACGGCGTGCGATTTGGTAAATACACTGAGCGCGCACTTTGTGCTTCGTGTTATATCTTCTTCATATACAAATTACTAAATTTGTATTTGATTTCAAATGAAAAGTAATGATATATAATTCAGGCGACAAATTTTATTAGTTAACATTTTATTTTAGCTTGTGCCGTTTATCAAAAAAGTTAATTTTTTCATTTTGAATATATTCTTACCACAAAAATTGATTACGTGTGTGTAAGTCTTTTTTGAATGCACAATTTTTGTTCATTTATATGTTTTCGTACCTTGCATTTTTTTTTCAAAAATTTGATTTTTTTTACTGTCAATGTTATTTTCACGAATAAAACAAAAACCACGCATCCTATCGAAACATGAGTCACAATAAATTTGTACCTCTTCCTTGGATGAACAAATTTGGTTTCGGTCATTTTTTCGTAGCTGGTAATATTCGTCTGAAAATTTGATTTTTCTATTTTCAATGCTGTTTTTTACGAATAAAACCAAAACTACGCGTCATATCAAAAAGTGAATGATAAGAAATTTGTAGATCTTTTTTATGTGCACAATTTTGGTGAGATGATCTTTTCTGGTATCTTGCATAGTTTTACAGCAAAATGGCTTTTTTGATTTTTCATTAATTTTTTGTGCGATCAAAATTTGAATTTTTTATTTTTCGAAAAATTCAAAAAGTTGTCATGAAAATATTATAGGGTGTTCAGGAATCAACGTTTTTCTCCTCTTGACTTTTTTTCATATCGTGCGTTTTTCGGCTTAAAATGTTCATTTTCGTTTGTTTTTTGGAATTTTGAAAATGCTATAACTTCAGTAATTTTTTTTTTATCACGAAAAGTCATAAGAATATTTTGTTCGTCATTTTGCGTACTACTAATAACCGTACATAGAATTTTCAAATCTTCCAAAAAAGTGGTCTCAAAAATTTTCAAAATGTGCTCACTTTTTGGATTTTCATCCAAAATAGCTGGTTAACGAACTCGTTCTCTATTTTTCGGCCATAAAAAAGTGTGCCAAAGCTCAATCAAATCTGATCATTTTTTCGAAAGTTATCGTGGCTACAGACAGACAGACAGACTACAGACAGACAGACACCTTCGTAAAAATCGTTTTTTCTGACTCAGGAGGTCTCAAAACGTGGAGATTTGATGAAAACCGACTATGTCAAATTTTACATAAAACCAATACCTTCTCATTAGAATGAGAATGTAAAAATATTCTCAATAATTTTCTACCAAAAAAGATGAATTCTCAACAAAATGCATACAAATTTAATCAAATAATTGGATTTTAAACTAAGATGAATAATTTTCTTCCAGAAAAGAAGAATGTTCAACAAAATACATAAATTTTTAACCAAATAGGTGAATTTTCAAGCAAAACAGATGAATTTCCAACCATAAAGATTAATTTTCTACCAAAAAAGATGAATTCCCAACAAAATGCATAAATTTTTAACCAAATAGTTGAATTTTTAACAGAAAAAGATTAATTTTTTTAAAACATATGAATTCTCAACATAATACATACATTTTTAACCAAATAATTCAATTTTCAACGAAAAAGGATAGTTTTCTCCCAGAAAAGAAGAATTTTCAACAAAGTACATCAATTTTTAACCAAATAATTGAATTTGAAACCCAAAAAAATTAATTTTCTACTAAAAAGACGAATTTTTAACAAATTACATAAATTTTTAACCAAATAGGTGAATTCTCAACCAAAAAGATTAATTTTCCACCACAAATAAGGAGTTTTCAACAAAAAACATTAATTTTTAACCAAATAGGTGAATTTTCAACCAAAAAGTTTACTTTTCTACCATAAAAGATGACTTTTCAACAAAATACATACAAATTCAATAAAATAATTGGATTTTGAATTAAGAAGATTAATTTTCTCCCAGAAAAGAAGAATGTTCAATAAAATACATTAATTTTTAACGAAATAATTGAATTTTCCACCAAAAAGGTTAGAATCCTCCCAGAAAAGAAGAATTTTCAACAAAATACATCAATTTTTAAACAAATAATTGAATTTTAAACCCAAGAAGATTAATTTTCTACAAAAAAGGCGAATTTTCAACAAATTACATAAATTTTTAACCAGAAGGTGAATTGTCAACCAAAAAGATTAATGTTCTTTCAAAAATGAAGAATTTTCAACAAAAATTTTAATTTTCTATAAAAAAATTAAAAAGATTAAAGATTAATTTTCTACCAAAAAAGATGAATTCCCAACAAAATGCATAAATTTTTAACCAAATAATTGAATTTTCAACGAAAAAGGTTAGTTTTCTCCCAGAAAAGAAGAATTTTCAACAAAGTACATCAATTTTTAACCAAATAGATGAATTCTCAACCAAAAAGATTAATTTCCTACCAAAAAAGATGACTTTTCAACAAATTCAATCAAATAATTGGATTTTAAATTAAGGAGATTAATTTTCTACCAGAAAAGAAGAAGACTTCACAAAGACGACTTATGTTCGCAAACAATTAAAAATCAGTTTATTTATGGTTCTGCTTTCTTTGGATAGTTTTGGCCAATAAAAAATGAATTGAAAATGAATTGAAGCAAATTAAGAGAGGAGATTAGGATAAATGGGAGGAAAAGGAATGGGGGGAGTAATGGGAAATAAGAGGAGAGGAAGTAATGGAAAATGAGGGGCGGGAGGTAGGGGGAGTATGGGTTACTTAGGGGGTGGATATGTAGGGGAAGTGAGGGGAGATAACGTAGAGGAAATGAGGGGGGAAGGGTACGTGAAGGA
>CAKNYM010050185.1:215383-234450 GCA_932195095.1 Andricus curvator | reverse complement strand
TTCAAAAATTAGTTTTTTATTCAAAAATTCTACTATTTGGTTAAAAATTGATTTTTTTGGTTGAATATTAATAATTTTAGTTAAAAATTCATTTGTTTTTGTTGAAAATTAATTTTTTTTACTAAGAATTTCACTATTTTATTTCTCATCCAAAAATGAGTTTTTTTTAGTGGAAAATTCTACTATTTGTTTAAAAATTAATTTTTTTGTCGAAGATTATTAATTTTAGTTAAAAATTCATTTGTTTTGGTTGAAAATTAATTTTTTTCTACTAAGAATTTTACTATTCTATTTTTCGTTCAAAAATGAGTTTTTTAGTTGAAAATTGAACTGTTTGGTTGAAAATTGATGTATTTGGTTAAAAATTCGTATTTTTTGGAAGAAAATTAATCTTATTGGTTGAAAATTCATCTTTTCAATTGCGAAATTTAAATATTTTGCTAAAAATTCATTTCTCTGGTTGAAAATTAATTTTTTGACTGAAAATTTTACGATTCTATTCTTGGTTCAAAAATTAGTTTTTTAGTCAAAAATTCTACTATTTGGTTCAAAATTGATTTTTGTTGTTGTTAAAGATTAATAATTTTAGTTAAAAATTCATTTCTTTGGTTGAAAATTAATTTTTTTACTGAAAATTTTACTATTCTATTGTTGGTTCGAAAATTAGTTTTTTTAGTCAAAAATTGTACTATTTGGTTAAAAATTGATTTTTTGGTTCAAGATTAATAATTTTCGTTAAAAATTTACCTTGTTTTATTTGTTTTGGTTGAAAATTAATTGGTTTTACTAAGAATTTTACTATTCTATTTTTCGTTTAAAAATTAGTTTTTTTAGTTGAAAATTCAACTATTTGGTTGAAAATTCATTTTTCGATTGAAGATTCATCATTTCAGTTAAAAATTCATCTCTTTGATTGGAAATTTAATTATTTTGTTAAAAATTCTACCATTTGGTTAAAAATTAATTTTTTGGTTGAAGAATAATAATTTTAGTTGAAAATTGATTTTTTTTTTTTGGTTTAAGATTAATAATTTTAGTTAAAAATTCATTTCTTTGGTTGAAAATTGAAATATTTTATTACAAATTCATTGTTTTTGGTTGAAAATTAATTTGTTTTACTAAGAATTTTACTATTCTATTTTTCGTTCAAAAATTCATCTTTTTAATTGAAAATTAAACTATTTGGTTGAGAATTCATTTTTTTGGTTAAAAATTAATTTTTTTTTCCCTGAAAATTGTAGTATTCTATTTTTAGTTTAAAACTGATAGTGTAATCAAAAATTCAACTATTTTGTTGAAAAATCATGTATTTTGTTGAAATTTCGTTTTTTGGTAGAACAATAATTTTTTCGGTTGAAAATTCATCTTTTTATTTGAAAATTAATCTATTTAGTTAAAAATTCACTTATTGGTTGAAGATTTATCATTCTAGTTGAAAATGCATCTCTTTTGTTGAAAATTGAAATATTTTGTTAAAAGTTCGTTTGTTTTCGTAGAAAGTTAAATTTTTTCAAGGAAAAATTTTACTATTTATTCTATTTTTGATTCAAAATTGATTTTTTCTAGACGATAATTAAACTATATGATTGAAAATTCGTCTTTTTTGGTAAAAAACTAATTTTCTTGGCAAGAAATTCATCTTTTTAATTAAAAATTAAATTATTCGGTTAAAAATTTATTTTTCGATTGAAGATTCACCATTTCAGTTAAAAATTTATCTCTTTAATTGCAAATTTGAATATTTTGTTAACAATTTATTTTTTTCACTGAAAATTTTACTATTCTATTTTTGGTTGACAACTAATATTGTAGTCAAAAATTCAACTTTTTTGTTGAAAATTCATGTATTTTGTTAAAAATTCTTTTTTTTTGCAGAAAAATAATTTTTTTGATTGAACATTCATCTTCTTATTTGAAAATTAATCTATTTAGTTTAAAATTCATTTATTGGTTGAAGATTCATAATTTTAGTTGAAAATTCATGTCTTTGGTTGAAAATTGAAATATTCTGTTAAAATTTCGTTTGTTTTCGTTGAAAATTGATTTTTTTAATTAACAATTTTACTATTTATTACATTTTTGGTTCAAAAGTAAGAAATTCATATTTTTAATCTAAAATCAAACTATTTGGTTGAAAATTCTTTTTTTTATTGAAGATTCATCATTTCAGTTGAAAATTCATCTCTTTAATTGAAAATTTAAATATTTTGTTAAAAATTCATTTCTTTGGTTGAAAATTAATTTTTTTACTGAAAATTTTACTATTCTATTGTTGGTTCAAAAATTATTTTTTTAGTCCAAAATTCTACTATTTGGTTAAAAATTGAAATATTTTATTAAAAATTCATTTGTTTTGGTTGAAGATCCATCATTTAAGTTAAAAATTTATTCATCTCTTTAATTGCAAATTTAAATATATTGTTAAAAATTCATTTTTTTTTTGTTAAAAACTAATTTTTTTCACTGAAAATTTCGCTATTCTATTTTTGGTAGTGTGTAGTCAAAAATTCAACTGTTTTGTTAAAAATTCATATCTTTGGTTGAAAATTGAAATATTTTGTTAAAAGTTCGTCTTTTTCGTTGAAAATTAATTTTTTTTTTTAACTAACAATTTTACTATTTATTACATTTTTGGTTCCAAATTGATTTTTTTTAGACGAAAAATAAACTATTTGGTTGAAAATTCATTTTTCTATTAAAGATTCATCATTTCAGTTAAAAATCCATTTCTTCAATTGCAAATTTATATATTTTGTTAAAAATTCATTTTCTTGGTTAAAAATTTTTTTTTTTTCACTGAAAATTTTACTATTCTATTTTTGGTTGAAAAATGATAATGTAGTCAATAATTCAACTATTTTGTTGAAAATTTGAAAATTAATCTATTTAGTTAAAAATTCATTTATTGGTTGAAGATTCATTTTAGTTGAAAATTCATCTCTGGTTGAAAATTGAAATATTTTGTTAAAAGTTCGTTTATTTTCGTTGAAAATTAATTTTTTTTAACTAACAATTTTACTATTCATACCATTTTTGGTTCAAAATTGATTTTTTTTTACGAAAATTAAACTATTTCGTAGAAAACTAATTTTCTTTGTGAGAAATTCATCTTTCTATTTGAAAATCAAACTATTTGGTTAAAAAATCATTTTTTTTTGTTTAAAAATAATTTTTTTCACTGAAAATTAGATTCTCTTTTTGGTTGAAAACTGACTGTAGTGAAAAATTCAACTGTTTTGTTGAAAATTCATGTATTTTGTTAAAAATTCGTCTTTTTAGTAAACATTTTTCCAACAGGATTTTTTTCTTTGGGACCCTATAAAAACAGACTTATGGACGTATTTTTTTCTTATGGGAAATACGTGTTAAACGCATGAAAAAAAAAAAAAAAATTTTTTCTTCCTTCATAAATGAATGTCTTAGGATTAATATGGATACAGCCCAATATGTCGAAGGCATTTTTGGTTCGAGTTGGATTTTTTTTTAAATCGTATGCAAAGCCTGGTTTTTACACCATCATTCACGGACTGGGTTGCAGTCAAGTGCATGATGGAGGGACCTACAGCTGGTGGGATCCGAACCACCAGCTATTATTATTCATTATTATTTTTTTTATATATATATTATTTATTATTATTATATTATATTATTATTTTTTCAAACTTTTTCTCGGGTGAACCCGGTTTTTCGTCATAGCCACGGACTAAGTCAAGTGACTGATGACTGATTATATTATATTACTATATTATTATATTTTTTTTTTTTAATTTTTTTTTTTTTGATAGATGTTTAGCGCCACCTCTAAATATAATTTTTTTTAATGGATTTATTTTTGTGTGGATTTGAACAAAATTCCGGGCGTTATTCATAAAAATTGAATAAAAAAAAATTTTAATGCATTTTTGGACCACCTTGCTAAACAAATAAAAATTTTTTTTTCAGGAGACCATTATATCCAGATCAACTCAAAATGACCCGAATACCACTAATGAGTCGGCAATTATGTCAGCAGTACTATCGGGAAGCTGTTCATATTGGAGAAGAAAATATATGCGCTCTTGATAAAAATGCAAAAGTGGGCAGTTGTGTGGGCGATGATGGTGGTCCCTTAGTTCATAATTATGAACTCGTTGGAATTTTTTCTTTTCGAAAAGGAATTTTGAATGGGCATAATCCAGAAATTTTTACGGACGTACGGAATTTAGCAACCAGACAGTGGATCACTTCTACTGTGCAAAATATTTCCATGTGGGTTTCTTACCCTCGTTTGCATAAAAAAAATTAGCGGTTTTTATTTTTATTTATTTATTTATTATATAATAATAAACTTGTGTTATGAAACGAAAATTGGATTTATTTTATACTTAAGAATTTTAGAATTTAGAATTTTATAATTTATTTTATAATTTATTTTAGAATTAGATAATGAAAGCCTTAACAATATTTTTATAAAAGTTTTATTTATTAGCGAACACAGTTTTTTAACACTTTTTAATCATCAAGTCTCCATTGAGAATACTTTTCTCATTTTTTTAATTTTTTAAATTTCAACAAAATACATGAATAAAAAAATCAATTTTAATATATAAAATTCCTGAAAATAAAACAACAATCCACCTGCACTAATTTTTCTTACCTTGATAAGGGTGCTGTGCAATCACCGTTTTTTTTTTTTTTTCATTTTTAATATTTTTTTTTATTATTATTATTTTTTTTTATCTTATTTTTTATTATTATTATTTTCCCTTATTATTTTTTTTTTAAATTAGTTTTTATTATTATTATTATTTTTCTATTTATTTATTTATGGATTGCTATAGGAGCATTTTGTGGTGGCTGTTGAAATTTGATAGTTTCTTTTTAATTATTTTTTTGTATTATTGTTATTATTTTTTTTTATTATTATTTATTTATTTCTTTGAGAATTGCAATAGGAGCATTTTGTGGTGGTTATCCAAATTTAACCTTTTTTTTTTAAATTATTTTTTTTATTATTGTTATTTATTATTATTATTATTATTATTATTATTTTATTTATTTATCTATTTATTTGGGAATTGCAATAGGAGCATTTTTTGGTGGTTATCCAAATTTGATCGTTGGATTCTGGTTTTATTTTCAGAAATTCTATACATTAATTTTAATCAAATTTAAAATTCTTAAATTTCAAAATCAATTTTGAACCAAAAAAAGAACAGTAAAATTTTTAGTTAAAAAAAAATAATTTTCAACAAAAACAAACGAACTTTTAACAAAATATTTCAATTTTCAACCAAAGAGATGAATTTTCAACTAAAACAATGAATCTTCAACCAATAAATGAATTTTTAACTAAATAGATTAATTTTCAAACAAAAAGATGAATTTTCAACAAAAAAAAAAATTTTCTACCAAAAAACGAAATTTTAAGAAAATACTAGAATTTCCAACAAAACAGTTGAATTTTTGACTACACTATCAGTTTTCAACCAAAATTAGAATAGTAAAATTTTCAGGGGGAAAAAAGTTAATTTTTAACAAAAAAATGAATTTTAACTAAATAGATTGATTTTCAACAAAAAAAAAATATATTTTTCTACCAAAAAGACAAATTTTTAACAAAATACATGAATTTTCAACAAAACAGTTGAATTTTTGACTACACCACTAGTTTTCTACCAAAAATAGAATAGTAAAATTTTCAGTAAAAAAAATGAATTTAAAAAAAAAAGAATTTTTAACAAAATGTTTCAATTTTCAACCAAAGAGATGATTTTTCAACTAAAATTATGAATCTTCAACCAATAAATTTATTTTTAACTAAATAGATTAATTTTAAATTAAAAAGATGAATTGTCAAGCCAAAAAATTATTTTTCTACCAAAAGACAAATTTTTAACAAAATACATGAATTTTTAATAAAAGAGTTGAATTTTTGACTACAGTATCAGTTTTCAACCAAAAATATAATAGTAAAATTTCCGGTGGAAAAAATTATTTTTTAACCAAAACAATGAATTTTTAACTAAATAGATTAACTTTCAAACAAAAAGATGAATTTTCAACCAAAAAAATTATTTTTCTACCAAAAAGAAACGAATTTTTAACAAAATACATGAATTTTCAACAAAACAGTTGAATTTTTGATTACACTGTCACTTTTCAACCAAACATAGAATAGTAAAATTTTCAGTGAAAAAAAAATTCTTAACAAAATATTCAAATTTGCAATTAAGAGATGAATTTTTAACTGAAATGGTGAATTTTCAACCAAACAGTTGAATTTTCAACTAAACAAACTTATTTTTGAATGAAAAATAGAATAGTCAAAATCTTAGTAAAAAAAAAATAATAATTTTCAACCAAGAAAATTAGTTTTCTACCAAAAAAGAGGAATTCTTAACCAAATAGTGGAATTTTTTACTAAACAACTAATTTTTCAACCAACAATAGAATAGTAAAATTTTCAGTAAAAAATTAATTTTCAACCGAAAAAATAAATTTTTAACAAAATATTTCAATTGAAATTCTTTAATCGAAAAATGAATTTTCAACCAAATAGTTTGATTTTCAATTAAAAAGATGAATTTTCAACCAATAAGATTAGTTTTCTACCAAAACAGGCGAATTTTTAACCAAATAAATGAATTTTCAATTAAAAAAAATTTTTTTTTGAACGAAAAATAAAATAGTAAAATTCATAGTAAAGAAAATTAATTTTCGACCAAAACAAATGAATTTTTAATAAAATATTTCAATTTTCAACCAGAGAGATGAATTTTTAACTAAAATTATTAATCTTTAACGAAAAAATATCAATTTTTAACCTAATAGTAGAATTTTCGACTAAAAAACTAATTTTTGAACCAAAAATATAATAGTACAATTTTCAGTAAAAAAATTAATTTTCTAATCAAAAGAAATGAATTTTCAACAAAATATTTCAATTTTCAACCGATAGATGAATTTTTAACTAAAATTATTAATCTTCACCAAAAAATCAATTTTTAACCAAATAGTTTAATTTTCAGTTAAAAACATGAATTTTCAACCAAGAAAATTAGTTTTCTACCAAACAAGAGGAATTCTAAACCAAATAGTAGAATTTTTGACTAAAAATCTAATTTTTAAAGCAACAATAGAATAGTAAAATTTGCAGTGAAAAAATTCAATTTTTAAGTAAAACAAATGAATTTTTAACAAAATATTTCAATTTTCAACCAAAAGAGATGCATTTTTAACTGAAATTATTAATCTTCAACCAATAAATGAATTTTTAACTAAATAGATTAATTTTCGAAGAAAAAGATGAATTTCTTACCAAGAAAATTAGTTTTTTACCAAAAAAGACGAATTTGCAACCAAATAGTTTAATTTTAGTAGAAAAAAATTATTTTTGAACCAAAAATTAAATAAATAGTAAAATTATTAGTTAAAAAAAAATAATTTTCAATGAAAACAAACGAACTTTTAACAAAATATTTCAATTTCCAGCCAAAGAGATGAATTTTCAACGAAAATGATGAATCTTCAATCAATAAATTAATTTTTAACTAAATAGATTAATTTTCAAACGAAAAGATGAATTTTCAACCAAAAAAATTATTTTTCTACCAAAAGACAAATTTTTAACAAAATACATGAATTTTTAACAAAATAGAATAGTAAAATTTCCAGTGAAAAAAAAAAATTTTAACTAAAAAAATGAATTTTTAACAAAATATTTAAATTTGCAATTAAAAAGATAAATTTTCAACTAAAAATATCAATTTTGAACGAAAAATAGAATAGTAAAATTCTTAGTGAAAAAAATTAATTCTCAACCAAGACAAATGAATGTTTAAATTTTGAACTAAAAATGAAATAAATAGTAAAATTTTTATTTAAAAAAAATTATTTGTGAACGAAAACGAACGAACTTTTAACAAATTATTTCAATTTTCAACCAAAGAGATGAATTTTCAACTAAAATGATGAATCTTCAACCAAGAAATGAATTTTTAACTAAATAGATTAATTTTCGAACAAAAAGATCAATTTTCAACCAAAAAAATTATTTTTCTACCAAAAAGACAAATTTTTAACAAAAAACATGAATTTTCAACAAAACAGTTAAATTTTTAACTACACTATCATATTTCAACCAAAAATAGAATAGCAAAATTTTCAGTGAAAAAAAAAAATTAATCAGTAAAATTTTTTTTTTTAAATAATTAAATTTCCAATTAAAGAGATGAATTTTTAACTGAAATTGTGAATCTCCAATTGAAAAATGAATTTTCAACCAAATAGTTTGATTTTCAATTAAAAATATGAATTTTTAACAAAATACATGAATTTTTAACCAAACAGTTGAATTTTCAACTGAAAAAACTTATTTTTGAACGAAAAATAGAATAGTCAAATTCTTAGTGAAAAAAACATAATTTTCAACCAAAACAAATGAATTTTTAACGAATAATTTCAATTTTCAACCAAAGAGATGAATAATTTTTTAATTAAAATTATTATTCTGCAACCAAAAAATAAGTTTTTAACCAAATAGAGGAATTTTTGGCTAAAAACCTAATTTTTGAACCAACAATAGAATAGTAACATTTTCATAAAAAAATGAATTTTCAGCCAAAGAAATGAACTTTTAACAAAATATTTCAATTTTCAACCGAAGAGATGAAATTTTAACTAAAATTATATATCTTAAACCGCAAAAATCAATTTTTAACAAAATAGTTTAATTTTAATTAAAAAGATGAATTTTCAACCAAGAAAATTAGTTTTCTACCAAAAAAGATAAATTTTCAACCAAATAGTAGAATTTTGGACTAGAAAACACAATTTTGAATCAGAAATAGAATAGTAAAATTTTCAGTAAAAAAATTAATTTTCAACCAAAGAAATGAATTTTTAACAAAATATTTCAATTTTCAACCAAAAGAGATGCATTTTTAACTGAAATGATAAATCTTTAACCAATAAATGAATTTTTAAATGAATAGATTAATTTTCAAACAAAAAGATGAATTTTCAACCAAAAAAGAATTCTTCTACCAAAAATAGAATAGTAAAATTTTCAGTGAAAAAAATTTTTTTTTTAACAAAATATTGAAATTTGCAATTAAAGAGATTAATTTTTAACTGAAATGGTGAATCTTTAATCGAAAAATGAATTTTCAACCCAATAGTTTGATTTTCAATTAAAAAGATGAATTTTGAACCAAAAATGTAATAAATAGTAAAATTGTCAGTTAAACAAAAATTAATTTTCAACGAAAACAAACGAACTTTTAACATAATATTTGAATTTTCATCTAAAATGATGAATCTTCAATCAATAAATGAATTTTTAACTAAATAGATTAATTTTCAAACAAAAAGATGAATTTTCAACCAAAAAATTTTTTTTTCAAAAAAAAAAAAAAACGAATCAGATTTCAACCAAAAATAGAATAGAAACATTTTTAATGAAAAAAAAATTAATTTTTAACCAAACAAATGAATTTTTAACAAAATATTTAAATTTGCAATTAAAGAGATGAATTTTTAACTGAAATCATGAATCTTCAATCGAAAAATGAATTTTCAACCGAAAAGTTCATTTTTTAACTGAAAAAAAACTAATTTTTGCACGAAAAATTGAATAGTAAAATTCTTAGTAAAAAAAATTAATTTTCAACCAAAACAAATAAATTTTTAACAAAATATTTCAATTTTCAACCAAAGAAATTAATTTTAAATAAAATTATTAATCGTAAACCAAAAAAAAAAATCAATTTTTAACAAAAAAAATGAATTTTTAACAAAATCTTCAAATTAGTAATTAAAGAGATGATTTTTTAACTGAAATGATGAATCTCCAAGCAATAAATGAATTTTTAACTAAATAGATGAATTTTCAACCAAAAAAGTTATTTTTCTGCCAAAAAGACGAAATTTTAAGAAAATACATGAATTTTCAACCAAACAGTTGAATTTTTGACTACACTATCAGTTTTCAACCAAAAATAGAATAGTAAAATTTTCAGGGGAAAAAGTTAATTTTTAACAAAAAAAAATGAATTTGAACTAAATAGATTAACTTTCAAACAAAAAAATTATTTTTCTACCAAAAAGACAAATTTTTAACGAAATACATGATTTTTCAACAAAACAGTTGAATTTTTGACTACACTACTAGTTTTCGACCAAAAATAGAATAGTAAAATTTTCAATAAAAAAATCAATTTTTAACAACAAGAAAAAGAATTTTTAACAAAATATTTCAATTTTCAACCAAAGAGATGATTTTTCAACTAAAATGATGAATCTTCAACCAATAAATAAATTTTTAACTAAATAGAATAATTTTTAACCAAAAAAATATATTTTTAACAAAATATTGAAATTTGCAATTAAAGAGATGAATTTTCAACTGAAATGGTGAATCATTAATAGAAAAATGAATTTTTAACCAAATAGTTTAATTTTTAAATTAAAAAGATGAATTTGATACCAAGAAAATTAGTTTTTTTACCGAAAAAGACGAATTTTCAACCAAATAGTTTAATTTTCGTCTAAACAAATCGATTTTGAACCAGAAAATGGAATAAACAGTAAAATTTTTAGTTAAAAAAATTAATTTTCAACGGAAACAAATGAATTTTTAACAAAATATTTCAATTTTCAACCAAAGAGATGAATTTTCAACCAAAATGATGAATCTTAAACCAATAACTTTATTTTTAACTAAATAGATTAATTTTTAAACAAAAAGATGAATTTTCTACCCAAAAAATTATTTTTCTTCCAAAAGAAATTTTTTTTAACAAAATAGTTGAATTTTTTACTAAACTATCAGTTTTCAAACAAAAATAAAATAGTAAAATTTGTGGTCAAAAAAATTAATTTTTAACAAAAAAATGAATTTTTAACTAAATAGATTAACTTTCAAACAAAAAGATGAATTTTCAAAAAAAAATATATATTTTTTTCTACCAAAAGACAAGTTTTTAATAAAATACATGAATTTTCAACAAAAAAGTTAAATTTTTAACTACACTATCAGTTTTCAACCAAAAATAGAATATTAAAATTATCAGTGAAAAAGAAAAATAATTTTTAACAGAAAATTCAAATTTGCAATTAAAGAGATTGGTGAAGCTTGAATAGAAAAATGAATTTTCAACCAAATAGTTTGATTTTCAAATAAAAATATGAATTTTTAACCAAATACATGAATTTTCAACCAAACAGTTGAATTTTCAACTAAACAAACTTATTTTTGAACGAAAAATAGAATAGTCAAATTCTTAGTAACAAAAAAAAAAAAATTTTCAATCAAAACAAATGAATTTTTAACGAATAATTCCAATTTTCAACCAAAGAGATGAATTTTTAACTAAAATTATTATTCTTCAACCAAAAAATCAATTCTTAACCAAATAGTAAAATTTTCAGTAAAAAATTAATTTTCAACCAAAGAAATGAATTTTTAATAAAACATTAAAATTTTCAACCGAAGAGATGAATTTTTAACTAAAAGTATTAATCTTCAACCCAAAAAATCAATTTTTAATCAAAAAGTTTAATTTTCAGTTAAAAACATGAATTTTCAACCATGAAACTTAGTTTTCTACCAAAAAAGAGGAATTTTCAACCAAATAGTAGAATTTTTGACTATAAAACTAATTTTTGAACCAACAATAGAATAGAAAAATTTTCAGTAAAAAATTAATTTTCAACCAAAGAAATGAATTTTTAACCAAATATTTCAATTTTCAACCAAAGAGATGAATTTTCAACTAAAATGATGAATCTGCAATCAATAAATGAATTTTTGACTAAATAGGTTAATTTTCAAACAAAAAGATGAGTTTTCAACCAAAAAAATTATTTTTCTTCCAGAAAGACGAATTTTTAACAAAATGCATGACTTTTCAACAAAACAGTTGAATTTTTGACTACACAATTTTTCAAAAAAAAAAAAAAAAGTTTTCAACCAAATAGTTTGATTTTCAAATAAAAATATGAATTTCTGACCAAGAAAATTAGTTTTCTACCAAAAAAGACGAATTTTCAACCAAATAGTTTAATTTTCGTCGAAAAAAATTAATTTTGAACCAAAAATGGGATAAATAGTAAAATTTTTAGTTAACAAAAATTAATTTTTAACTAACGTTTAACAAAATATTTAAATTTTCAACCAAAGAGATGAATTTTGAACTAAAATTATGAATCTTCAACCAATAAATAAATTTTCAACTGAACAGAATAATTTTCGAAGAAAAAGATGAATTTTCAACGAAAAAAATTATTTTTCTACCAAAAAGACGAATTTTTAACAAAATACATGAATTTTTAACAAAAAGGTTGAATTTTTGACTACACTATCAGTTTTCAGCCAAAATAAGAATAGTAAAATTTTCAGTAAAAAAAAGAAAATTTTTTAAATATTTAAATTTGCAATTAAAGAGATGAATTTTTAACTGAAATGGTGAATCTTCAATTGAAAAATGAATTTTCAACCAAATAGTTTGATTTTCAATTAAAAATATGAATTTTCAACAAAATACATGAATTTTCAACCAAACAGTTTAATTATCAACTAAACAAACTTATTTTTGAAAGAAAAATAGAATAGTCAAATTCTTGGTAAAAAAATAATTTTCAACCAAAACAAATGAATTTTTAACGAAATATTCCAATTTTCAACCAGAGATGAATTTTTAACTAAAATTATTAATCTTCAACCAAAAAATCAATTTTTAACCAAATAGTAGAATTTTCCACTAAAAACTAATTTTTGAACCAACAATAGAATAGTAAAATTTTCAATAAAAAATTAATTTTTAATCAAAGAAATGAATTTTTAACAAAATAGTTAAATTTTTAACTGAAAAGATGAATTTTCAACCAAGAAAATTAGTTTTCTACCAAAAAAGAGAAATTTTCAAACAAATAGTAGAATTTTGGTCTAGAAAACTCAATTTTGAATCAGAAATAGACTAGTAAAATTTTCAGTAAAAAAATTAATTTTCAACTAAACAAACGAACTTTTATCTAAATATTTCAATTTTCAACCAAAAGAGATGCATTTTTAACTGAAATGATGAATCTTCAACCAATAAATGAATTTTTAAATAAATAGATTAATTTTCAAACGGAAAGATGAGTTTTCAACCAAAAATAGAATAGTAAAATATTCGGTGAAAAAAATGAATTTTTAACAAAAAAATGAATTTTCAACTAAATAGATTAACTTTCAAACAAAAAGATGAATTTTCAACCCAAAAAAAACGAATTTTTAACAAAATACATGAATTTTTAACAAAACAGTTGAATTTTTAACTACACTATCAGTTTTCGACCAAAAATAGAATAGTAAAGTTTTCAGTGAAAAAAAAAAAAATTTGTAACAACATATTTAAATTTGCAATTAAAGAGATGAATTCTCAACTGAAATGGTGAATCTTCAATCGAAAAATGAATTTTCAACCAAATAGTTTGATTTTCAATTAAAAAGATGATTTTCTTACCAAGAAAATTAGTTTTTTACCAAAAAAGACGAATTTTCAACCAAATAGTTTAATTTTCGTCTAAAAAAAAAAAAACAATTTTGAACCAAAAATTGAATAAATAGTAAAATTGTTAGGTAAAAAAATTAATTTTCAACGAAAACAAACGAACTTATAATAAAATATTTTAATTTTTAACCAAAGAGATGAATTTTCAACTAAAATGATGAATCTTCAACCAATACATTTATTTTCAACTAAACAGATTAATTTTCAAACAAAAAGATGAATTTTCAACCAAAAAAATTATTTTTCTACCAAAAGACAAATTCTTAACAAAATACATGAATTTTTAACAAAATAGTTGAATTTTTTACTACACTATCAGTTTTGAACCAAAAATAGAATAGTAAAATATTCGGTGAAAAAAATTAATTTTTAACCACAAAATGAATTTTCAACTAAATAGATTAACTTTCAAACAAAAAGATGAATTATCAACCCAAAAAAACGAATTTTTAACAAAATACATGAATTTTCAACAAAACAGTTGAATTTTTGACTACACTATCAATTTTCAACCAAAAATAGAATAGTAAAATTTTCAGTGGAAAAAAAATTAATTTTTAACAACAAAAAAAATGAATTTTTAACAAAATATTTAAATTGGCAATTAAAGACATGAATTTTTAACTGAAATGATGAATCTTCAATAGAAAAATGAATTTTTAACCAAATAGTTTCATTTTCAATTAAAAAGATGAATTTCTTACCAAGAAAATTAGTTTCCAACCAAAAAACACAAATTTTCAACTATATAGTTTAATTTTTATCTAAAAAAATCAATTTTGAACCAAACATTAAATAAATAGTAAAATTTTCAGTTAAACAAAAATTAATTTTCAACGAAAATAAACGAACTTTTAACAAAATATTTCAATATTATTTATTTCATCAGTTTTCAACCAAAAATAGAATAGTAAAATTTTCAGTTAAAAAAAAAATTGCAATTAAATTTGCAATTAAAGAGATGAATTTTTAATTGAAATGATGAATCTTCAATCGAAAAATGAATTTTCAACCAAATAGTTTGATTTTTAATTTAAAAAAACTACTTTTTGAACGAAAAATAAAATAGTAAAATTCCTAGTGAAAACAAATTAATTTTCAAACAAAACAAATAAAGTTTCAATAAAATATTTCAATTTCCAACCAAGGAGATGAATTTTCTACTAAAATTATTAATCTTTCACAAAAAAATCAAATTGTAGAATTTGTGACAAAAAAAAATAATAATTTTTGAACCAGCAATGGAATAGTACAATTTTCAGTATTGAAAACTAATTTTCAAGTTAAAAAAATAAATCTTTAATAAAATATTTCGATTTTCAACCAAAGAGATGAAGTTTTAATTAAAATTATTCATTTCAAGCAAAAAATGCATGGTTAAATTTTCGACTAAAAAACTCAATTTTGAATCAGAAATAGGATAGTAAAATTTTCGGTGATAAAATTAATTTTCAACCAAAGAAATGAATTTTTAACAAAATATTTCAATTTTCAACCAAAAAGATGAATTTTCAACTAAAATTATTAATTTAAAAAAAAAATGAATTTTCAACCACATAGTTTAATATTTAACCAAAAGGATGAATTTTCAAGCAAGAAAATTAGTTTTCAACTTAAAAAGACGAATTTTCAACAAACTACATGTAATTTCAACCAAATAGTAGAATTTTTGAATAAAAAAATAATTTGGAACCAAAAATAGAATAGTAAAATTTTCAGTAAAAAAATTTAATTTTTAAGTAAAACCAATGAATTTTCAACAAAATATTTTAATTTTAACCAAAGAGATGAGTTTTTAATTGAAATTATTCATCTTCAACCAAAAAATAAATAGTTAAATTTTCGACTGAAAAAGTCAATTTCGAACCAAAAATAGAATTGTAAAATTTTCAGTAAAAAATTAATTTTCAAACAAAAAAGACAAATTTTCAACAAAATACATACATTTTTAACCAACTGATTAAATATTTGACTGAAAAACTAATTTTGAACCAAAAATAGAGTAGTAAAATTTTCAGTGAAAAAAATTAATTTGCAACTAAAACAAATGAATTTTCTACTGAAAAACTCAATTTTGATCCAAAAATAGAAAAATAAAATTTTCAGTGAAACAAAAAAATATTTTTAACCAAAACAAATTAATTTTTCACAAAATATTTCAATTTTCAAGAAAATACATGAAAATTAAACAAAACAGTTGAATTTTCGACTACACTATCAGTTTTTAACCAAAAATAAAATAGTAAAATTTTCAGTGACAAAAATTAATTTTTAAGAAAAACAAATAAATTTTACACAAAATATTTAAATTTGCAATTAAAGAGATAAATTTTTAACAAAAAGTAGAATTTTAATTGATTTTCCACAAAAAGTACGAATATTTAACAAAATACACGAGTTTTCAACAAAATAGTAAAGTTTTAAAATAAAAAGATTATTTACCTACAAAAAAAAAGAATTTTAAAAAAATTCATGAATTTGAAACAAAATATTTCAATTTTCTACGAACAAAAAAAATCTTAAAAATAATACACGAATTTTCATCTAGAAAATATAAATTTTTGCTTTAAAATGGAATAGTTAGATTTTCAGTTAATAAAATTAAGTCTCAACCAAAGAGATGAATTTTCAACTAAACTGATAAATCTCGAAAAAAAAATAAATAAAATAATTTGAAAAGTTTATTATTTTATGAAGTATTATTGATAATTATTATACATAAAATAATTATTATTATTTATAAAAAATACAATTTAAAATAGAAAAAAGGTATCCTTCAATGCCTGACCAATAGGATTGTCCAAAAAATTTTTTTTCGAATTTTTATGAATAACGCCCGGAAATTTTTTCGAATCCACTCAAAAATAAATCCATTTTTTTAATTTGACCTCCTAGGTGAAAAGTGGGCAAAAAGTTAAAAATTTCAGAAGAAACCGCTACTATCTGGCACTAATATAGATGAAGATAGTTATTAACAATAATAATTTTTTTTTAAATTATTTTTGCACAACTTAAATAATTATTAAGTCACTCCAAGTGAATCATAAACAAATAGTTATAAAATTTAGAAAAAACCGTAACTTTCGGAAAAGAAAATATTATTAACAATAACAATGAATTGTTTAAACAATTATTTTTGTCAAGACGATTCAATTTTTACTTCACTCTAATTAAAAAATGAACAAAAGTTGAAAAATTGAGAAAAAAACCGCAACTATATAGTATTATTAGAAGAAGATGGCTATAAACAATAATAAATTGTTTAAACAATTATTTTTGCTAAATTGATTAAATATTAACTCACTGCAAGAGAAAAGTGAACAAAAAGTTGAAAATTTAAGAAAAAGCGCAATTTCTAGCATTATTCAAAGATAATATTATTAAAAATAATAATAAATTATTTAAACAATTTTTTTAACATTAATGAACTAATACCGATTTTTAATTGGAAATTGAACAAAAAGTGGACAATTTTTGAAAAAAACCGCGACTTTCTATCTTCATTCTAAGAGAAAATGGCTAAAAACAATAATAAATTGTTTAAACAATTTTTTTACTGGAAATTTTACTATTCTATTTTTGGTTCAACAATTATTTTTTTTATTCAAAAATTCTACTATTTGGTTGAAATATCATGTAATTTGTTGAAAATTCGTCTTTTTTCGTAGAAAACTAATTTTTTTTGGTTGAAAATTCATCTTTTTCGTTAAGAATTAAACTATTGGGTTAAAAAATTATTTTTTGGTTTGAGATTAATCATTTTAATTGAAAATGTATCTCTCCTTTTGAAAATTGAAATATTTTTTTAAAAATTTATTTGTTTTAGTTGTAAATAATTTTTTTTACTAAGAATTTCACTATTCTATTTTTCGTTCAAAAAAGAGTTCTTTATTTCAAAATTTAACTATTTGGTAAATTTGGTTGAAGAGTTATATATTTCGTTGAAATTTTATCTTTTTGGTGGAAAACTAATTTTCTTGGTTAAAAATTCATTTGTTTTGACTGAAAATTATTTTTTTTTTACTATGAATTTTACTATTCTATTTTTGATTTAAAATTGAGTATTTTAGTCAAAAATTCTAGTATTTGGATGAAAATTAATTTTTTTAATGATAATTTTACTATTCTTTTGTTGGTTCAAAAATTAGTTTTTTAGTCAAAAATTCTTCTTTTTGGCTCAAAATTGATTTTTTGGCTGAAGAATAATAATTTTAGTTAAAAATTCATCTCTTTGGTTCAAAATTGAAATATTTTATTAAAAATTAATTTTTTTTTTGGTTGAAAATTAATTTTTTTTTAAATGAATTTTACTATTCTATTTTTCGTTCAAAAATAAGTTTTTTTTAGTTGAAAATTCAACCGTTTGGTTCAAATTCATGTATTTGGTTAAAAATTCGTCTGTTTTGTTAAAAATTCATTTCTTTGGTTTAAAATTAATTTTTGTACTGAAAATTTTGCTATTCTATTTCTGATTCAAAATTGACTTTTTTAGTAAAAAATTCTACTATTTGGTTGAAATTTCCTCTTTTTTGGTAGAAAACTAATTTTCTGGTTTGAAAATTCATCTTTTTAATTTAAAATTAAACTATTTTGTTAAAAATTCATTTTTTTGGTTGAAGATTAATAATTTTAGTTAAAATTTAATTTCTTCGTTTGAAAATTGAAATATTTCGTTAAAAATTCATTTGTTTTGATTGAAAATTATTAATTTTTATTTAACTATGAATTTTATTATTCTATTTTTCGTTCAAAAATAAGTTTTTTTAGATGAAAATTCATGCATTTGGTTAAATATTCGTCTGTTTTGATAGAAAACTAATTTTATTGTTTGAAAATTCATCTTTTTAATTAAAAATCAAACTATTTGGTTGAAAATTCATTTTTCGATTGAAGATTCATTATTTGAGTTAAAAATTCATCTCTTTAATTGCAAATTTAAATATTTTGTTAAAAATTTATTTTTTTTTGGGTGAAAATTAATTTTTTTTTCACTAAAAATTGTACTATTCTATTTTTGGTTGAAAACTGATTGTGGAGTCAAAAATTCAACTGTTTTGTTAAAAATTCATATATTTTGTTAAAAATTCGTCTTTTTGGTAGAAAAATAATTTTTTTCGTTGAAAATTCATCTTTTTGTTTGGAAATTAATCTATTTAGTTAAAAATTCATTTATTGGTAGAAGATTCATTATTTTAGTTGAAAATTCATCTCTTGGGTTGAAAATGTACTATTCTATTTTTCGTTCAAAAATGAGTTCTTTATTTCAAAAGTTAACTATTTGGTAAATTTGTTTGAAGAGTTATATATTTTGTTGAAATTTTATCTTTTTGGTGGAAAACTAATTTTCTTGGTTGAAAATTGATTTTTTGGCTGAAGATTAATAATTTTAGTTCGAAATTCATTTTTTTTTAGTTGAAAATTGAAATATTTTGTTAAAAAGATTGAAGATTAACAATTTTAGATAAAAATTCATGTCTGGTTGAAAATTGAAATATTTTGTTAAAAATTCATTTCTTTGGTAGAAAATTA
>CAKNYM010050185.1:184523-209972 GCA_932195095.1 Andricus curvator | reverse complement strand
CTATAAAATTCTTAACTAAAAGTATAAGCATCGAGAGGCAACAGCTGAAAAAGATGAACAAAAATAAAAGGCGAATAAATTACTAACAACTTCGATGCAGTGCTCCCAATTTGGTTCCCCAACCACACTGCGCATGCGTCGCACGAGCAGACTCATTGGATATTGATCGCGCGCTTATTTGAAATGATTAAATATGCAAATCAATTTTTCACAATATATAATAGTCATAAAGTACAAAAAAATATTATGAATGATTTAAAATTCACATTGGTGAAAAAAGGCATTCCTTCCTTTGAATTTAAAAACCATAATTTATTCTTAAAGAATAGAATAAAATAATTATTTCACCTTGACTCTAAAAGACTATTTTGTGATCTGAAAATTAATTTTAATTATTTCCACAATGATGTTTTATTATAAAAAATTGCTTTACGCATGTGATACTTTTAAAAAAGCGCGCCATTTACAGCCAATGGGACTGCCGATTCAACGCATGCGCAGTGCAGTTGGGGAGTCAAATTGGAAGCACTGCTTCGATGAACCATCGAAGGAACAACTCTGCTACTGCTCACAGTCCATGCCCTTTCTTGGAATTGTTTTCCTTCTTTTACAATATTATTCAATTATTCATATTAAACTTATGAAGGTTTTTTTCTTACTTTTATTGATAAATCTTCATAAATTTAATATGAATATTTAATAATATTGTAAGAGAAGGAAAACAATTCGAAGAACTATTTCAAATTTTCGCGGGTATGGTTGCGCGTTGAGAGGGGGGAATGTTTTCTCGAGCCCAACTGAAGATGGCTCTGTTGTCGCAGCAGATATCTAGTCAAAAAAATACATGGGTTCGTCTTTTCGGGTTAAAAATTCAACTCTTTTCGTATAATATTAACATTTTGTTTAAAATTCACATTTTGTTGCTGATAAGTGAACTGAAATCTTTTTTGGATGAAAAATATTTTTTCTGAAAATTTGTCATTTTTATTTGAAGATTCACCTGTTTTAGTAGAATTTTCATTTTTCTTGGACAATGCAACTTTTTGGTTGAAAATTTAACAATCTTGTTAAAAGGTCATACTTTTTGGTTAAAAATTCGAATATTTAGCAGAAAATTAACTTATAGTTTGCAATTCTTATTTTGGTGTTGGAAAGTGAACTGGAATCTTCTTTGGATGAAAATTTAACCATTTTTTTCAAGTTTTTTTTTTAATTCGTCTGTTTTAAAATAAATATTTTATCTTTCTTAAATAAAAATGCAACTGTTCGGTTGAAAATTCAACTCTTTTTTGAAAATTGTTTTTTCTGATTTCAAAATTCACCTGCTTTAGCAGAAATTACATCTTTTTGAATAAAAATGCAACTGTTTGGTTTAAAATTCAACAAATTTGTTGAAAAGTCACACTTTTTGGTTGAAAATTCTGCTGTTTTGTTGAAAATTTAACTATTTTGTAGAAAATTTACTTTTTGGTTAAATTTAATATCTTGGTGTTGAAAAGAGAACTGAAATCTTTTCTGCATGAAAATTCAACAATTTTTTTGAATTTTTTTTTTTTTTTTTAATTAAAAATTTATCTGTTTTAAGAGAAATTTCATCTTTCTTGGATAAAAATGCAACTGTTTGGCTGAAAATAAAACTATTTTGTTAAAATAACATACTTTTGGTTGAAAATTCTACTGTTCTGTTGAAAATTTAACTATTTCGTAGAAAATTGACTTTTTCTTTAAAATTCATATTTTGGTGTTAAAAAATGTACTGAAAGCTTCTCTGGATGAAAGTTCAACTTAAAAAAAAAAATGTTCTTTTTTTATTAAAAATTCATTTGTTTTAGTAGAAATTTCATCTTTCTTGGATAAAATTTCCACTATTTCGTTAAAAATTCATCCCTTTTGGTTGACATAAAATCGTCTTTTTGGATGAGCAATTCATTTTTGTTCGTAAAAACTTATTTTTTGTTAAAAAATGCATATTTTGATCTTGAAAACTCAACTGAAATCTTTTCTGGATGAAAAGTCAACTATTTTTTAAAAACTTGTTTTCTTTTTAAATAAAAATTCATCTGTTTTAAGAGAAATTTCATCTTTTTTTGATAAAAATGCAACCGCTGTGGTAGAAAATTTTTTTTTTTTAAATTAAAATGCAACTTTTTGTTTAAAAATCAGTCTTCTTTGCTTGAGTATTCAACTATTTTATTTGGAAGATTTAGTTGAATCACTTTCTTAAGAAATCATTTGGTTGAAAGCTTAACCATTTTGTTGAAAATTAATTTTTTCAAATTGAAAATTCAACTACTTGGGTACAAGTTAAACTACATTGTTAAAAATTTATTTTTTTGATTGAAGGCTTATGTCCTTAGTTAAAAATTTAACTGTTTAGTGAAAAAATCGTTTTTCTTGGTTGAAAATTAATTTTTTAACTGATAATGTAACTTTTCCATTTTTTTAAGATTGATCTTTTTTAGTTGAAAATTCTCCTTTTTTGGCAAAAAAATAAATGAATAATTTTCTTGGTTTAAAATTTCATTTTTGTTGGGTAAAAATGCATCAGTTTCGTGGAAAAATAATTTTTTGCAGAAGTCATATTTTTTGTTTGTAAATTCAATTTTTGTAGAGAAAATTCGTCTTTTGGCTTGAAGGTTCAACAATTTAGGTAAAATCTTCTTTCTTTAGTGAAAAATATTAATTTGTTGGAAATTCGCCTTTTTTGTTTTAAAAAACTTTTTTTTTATATAAATTTCATGTTTTTTGATTGAAATATAAACTATGACACTTTATGTTGGGAATTTATATTTTTAGAAGAAATTAAAAAAAAATTGTGAACAATAAATGACAATTGAACAATTATTAATTTGGGAAATAAATAAGTTTAAAATAAATTTAGAAGTTTTGAGAAGATTCCAAAATAGTTTAAAACGTGAAAAGATTTCAAAACATTTAAAACACAATGACATTGTAGATTGTTGAAGATGTCGAACAAAAAATAATATAATTTTGTTGTTGTTGAAAGAATTAATTTCAAAAGAATATTTATTAAAATTTCCTAAATTTTCAAAAAAGAATCTGGATGATTTTAAGGTAATTTTTTTACTGGTGGCTTTTTATACCAATTAGTGATCAAGTTTCCTTTAGGATGAATTTTCAACTAAAATAAAGAAGCTTCAACCGAGAAATTAATTTTTAACCAAATAGTTTAATTTTCGAAACAAAGAGATTATTTTTCAACCCAGAAAATGATTTTTCTACCAAAAAGACGAATATTCAACAAAATATTTAAATTATCAACCACAGAAATGAATTTTTAACCAAATAGCTTAATTTTCAAACAAAAAGATGAATTTTCAAGCTACAAAATTACTTTTCTACCAAAAAGACGAATTTTCGTCAAAATACATGATTTTTCAAACAAATAGTTGAATTTTCGACTAAAAATATTAATATTTTGAACCAAAAATAGAATAGTAAAATTTTCAGCAGGCAAAAAAAAATAATAATCAAACAAAAAGATGAATTTTTTAATCCAGGAAATTATTTTTCTACCAAAAGGCATGAATTTTCCACCAGATGGTTGAATTTATGAATAGAAAAATCAATTTTTAACCAAAAATAGAATATTAAAATTTTCAGTGGAAAAATTATTTCAAGAAGCAAAGGAATTTTTAACAGAATGTTTCAAATTTCAACCAGAGTGTGAATTTTTAACCTAAAAAATTAATTTTCTATCAAAAAGGCAAACTTTTGACAAAATACATGAATTTTTAACCAAATAGTTGAATTTTCTACCAAAGAGACAAGATTAGTTTCCTACAAAAAAGAAATGAATTTTCCAAAAAATATTTCAATTTTCAAACAAAAAGGTGAAATTTTAACAATAAAATTGGTAACGGTGGTCGGAGCGGACGTGTCGATTTGCTGCTCTCCGGAGTATTGAATTTTCGCGTATTTTTTTTGCTCTTTTTTAAATAAAAATTTGCAAGTTGTGACTTTGTGTGTTCCTGGTGCGCCTGAGCAAGTTTTTTTTTTCGAAACTGCTGGTTTCTTGTTGTTTTGAGATTATTCAATAACTGTCATTGATCAATTGGAGCAATGGGTGCGTGTCCATAGTGGAAGGAAGTGATTTCCAGAGGAGGACCTGAGGTGCTTGTGTGTTTAAAGTGTGGTGTTTTAACTCATCTGGCCTGTGCGAATTTTAACATTTCTAAAAAAAACTTTGATAAACTCAAAAAGGGTCAAGCAGATTTCTTCTGCATAAAATGCAAAGGGTGTAACAATCTGTGATTTTTCTTTGATGTTTACTTCGCCCGTTAGAGGCAGCACTTCCTGGACGTTTAAATGGCACGAGCTGTTTGAATATAAATTTCTGAAGATTTTATGATTATAAAGATTTAATAATCAAATTATTAAATAAATCGAATTTGGGTTTTAAAATGGATAAGAAAGAGAGACTTGGTATTAGGGAAAGCGAACCGACTATGTAGCCTAAGGAATTTTAAAGTTTACATATAAATTTGATTTGATCTTTTGCACGTGTTTTTTAAGAATGTTGTTTATTTCAGGTTTGTTTGAAGTTAGATGGAGTGTGAAATGAAAATGAGAGGACGTGGTTTATCTTTAATTTCCAAAAGCAATTAATTAGAAGGGGTTGATTACAGTGCTCACAATTCGGCTCCCCAACTGCATTGCGCATGCGTTGCAACGGTTGTCTCATTGGCTGTAAATGGCGCGGTATTTTGAGACTATTATATGTGTAAATCAATTTTTTATAATAAATCATCATTGTGGAAATAATAACAATCAGTTTTCAGACCACAAAATGGTCTTTTAGAGTGCAAAGTGAAATAATTATTTGAATGTACTCTTCACAAATAAATGATTGGTTTCAAATTCAATGGTAGGAATACCTTTTTTCACCAATGTAAATTTTAAATCATGCATAATATTTTCTTGGAACTTATAATTATTAGAAAGGTGTTTGTTTTGTTGACTAGCGTTAGTTTAATTTAGTTTGTCGGTGGAATGACGGTTTTTGACCTACTAATCATTATTAATTAATAGTCATTATTAATATTATTAATAATGAGTAGTAGATCAAAAACCGTCATTCCACCGACAAACTAATTTATAATTATTATATTTTGTGAAAAATTGATTTGCATATTTAATCATTTCAAATAAGCGCGCGATCAACATCCAATGAGGCTGATGGTGCGACGCATGCGCAGTGCGATTAGGGAGCCGCATTGGGAGCACTGGTTGATTATGATGATGAAACATAACTTCAAGATCTTGTTTGGAATGATTAAATGAATAAAGGGAATACTGTCTGTAATGCCCAAATTTGACCTAGCTTTCCTGTCAATAATTCTCTGCTCGCTGATTGGACATCAGAACGGGATCGTTGTTGCCGTTGATTCGTTGAAACGAAAACCATTAAAAGGAATTTATTTGAAATAAAGTACACTAGATTTAACAGTTAATGGTTCACAATTTATTAATAATGAGTCTTCACCATTACTGTATCAACTTCACAATTGTTAGTTTGTGTTTAACAAAAATAACTAATCACTTAATTCACAATTGTTTATAATTGTTTATAACGCGGCGTCCCGCTTCACGTTTAACAAATAAGCTTATTTTGAATTGTTCATGTATACATTAGTTTCAAATGAATTTTCTAAGTCCAAGCTTGATCAGAAAAATTCTAAGTCCAAAAGACCTAATTTTACAATATTGAGTGTCGCAGGTTTAGTATTTTAAATTCGGTTCGGAGATACACAAATCTGGCGTTTTTCCGTTGTGCGCGCCTTTTTATAAACTATATTTTGGGCGGAGTAATCTCCCACTTTACCTTTTCAGCCAATCAAATCGCTGAAGTCATGAAATTTAATAGTCATTTTACCAATTAGAAATTAGGTCGCATGGCTCCGCCTATTAGATTTAAAACGCAATATGACTCATTCGTTGATTGACATTTCTAAACAACTTTGGTCCAAAGTCCAAATTGTGACCGGATGTTTACAATATGATTTCCTGTCGAAAGCTGTTCTAAGGCACGTTCTGATACTAAAAATGGCTCAACGAGTCATCCTTAGGAATGCTAAGAATCTAACCTATTTCTTATTGCGTAGTAGTTTATAAGTATTTCCCTGATATCGAATTAAATCCATAATTCTAATTCTTTCTATTATTTCAGGACAGAGAGACAGAGAGTATTAAATAAGAAGTATTACTTCTAAATTATTTCTATTCTTTATTTTAAAGTTATAGTTATTAGTTCAACTTTAAATTCTTATTTGAATTTGAACCAACATCGATATATCGAATCGATACCTCGCTAGTCGATACTAGTTTCCGAGATACACTTCATGTAACTAAACGTTTATATTTTGCGGGCTCTAAGACCCCAAAATCTATAACGTTACACTGTCTAATAACTACTGTGAGCTAGAATTTAAGTATATATTTATGGGAAAACGCAAAAGGCTAACGAATATATGTTAGAATAATTTATTTGACACATTGATAGTGAGGCTTGAAATGAGATTTCACCGCATATTACGAAAACGTGCCTAACGATATTTTCTTGGGAAGAAAACTGGGTCTAACCTGCATCACCGTTTGACGTAAGAATTAGGCCATTTTTCGGTTGGTATGGGGGTACAAATTTAAGTTATGATTGGTTGAATGCGTGAGAGTGATTGGAAGTGGGATTGCGCGGGAGATGTATTGATCGCTGTACGATCCTGGAGCCCGCGAACACCATCATACCCTTTTTATTAACACAAAAAGAATCATTCTTCAGTTTTTCTTATAAATTTAAGTATTAAATTCGAAAATTTCTTCACGAATTGGGAGCCTGAAAAGCAACGTTGGTTTCGTCAAGTCGGAGACCGTACGAGGAGGGTCCTTCTCTCGGAGTGGAAGAAACCCACGAATTTGAGAATTACATTTTGGTATTTTACTGCAAAACACTTGTTTCGAATTCAAATGACTTTTAAAACTCGCGCCAAAGCCGGTCAGGATCGTTACAAGGGCAAGGCATCAGCGACATCTCTACGGTCGTCGATGGTAGTTCGTCTGGGAAACCTGCAATCAATATTCGCAACGCCGACGGTACGTCTTTCCCTCACGCTCCTACCCCCTCAGCAGCAACGGCTACCATCAACCAGCCTGATCTCGCTGCTATGATCAGAAATGCTGTCTTGGAAGGACAAAAGGAAGCGCTTGCGCAGTCTCAGGAGATTCTTTCCAGGATCACAGAATTTGAAAATAAGCAGCAAGCGTTTTAATGATACTTTCCTAACATCCATTCAAACTATCAAGGCAGTGTATATGTTGTAGGCAAAGCCCGGAGTGCGGGTAAACCTAGGTTTGACCGGTCGTTTCGCAGATTGCCCGAGCGGTGTCGGGCAATGTACGAAACACTGCTTTACTTCGGGCTTTGCCCGAGGCGTCCTTGGTCAATCTGCGGTGTGCCTCGTTCGCAATGTTGAAAGACATATTGTTTTTATTAAAACAAATTGTACACAGAAGTGCAGATCCAACGCCTTCTTTCTGTTTGTCACTTGTGCCAACACCACACATAACATGGCCGTTCCTTTGGCACTGGAAACATTTCTGGGCATCTCGAGTTTCGTTATCACAAACGCAACATACTGGGTCGGAAGATTCGCAAGGAAGATCGTCAAAGTCCTCCTGTTGCCGAACATTTCGCTCCTCTACAGAACTCGAAACATCAACCTTTTGCAATTTGGCCGGTGTTATGTCGTTGTCTTCATCCAGCACCTGCGAGTTGACTTCGAAATTGTCAAACTCTGGATTCAAAATTTTCTCCAAATCTTCTTCTGTTCGAAGTAATAGCTTCATCGAATCTGGAATCGATTGGATACCAATATGAGATTTCCTTCCTATGAAAAAATTAAATTTTTAGAATGAAGGACACTTTATGCCAGTGCTTAACAGTAATGCGTTACCGGGAACATTACTTTTTTAGTAACGGCAACGCGTTACTTTTCAGATAATGTGACAGATACAGTTTTTTTTATATCTATATATTTGTATATTGCATAGATTGACAAATATTCTTCTTTTTTTTTTAAATTGAATTAAAAATCAGATCATTTTTGAAATTGCGAAGTTTTGAACTTTTCAATTTAAAACTGTTTTTCTTCCAAGTTGAATTTAAAATGTTTAATATTTTAGAGCCTTTTCAAATAAAAAATAATTACATTTTAAATGTCAAGTTCTAAAGTCTTCTCATTTTGGAGGGTTGAATTTGATAAATTATGTTCTTATTTTTCATGATTTTCAATTCATTGTTGAAGCCTTTAATGCAAAAATTTGTATTTGAAATATTTTAATATGGAAGGTGTGCAATTACGAAATCTTTCAATTTGATATCCTATGATTTTGAAGAATTTAAATTTATACCTAAAATTAAATTTATAACTGACTATCAAGGCTATTAATATAAAATTTTGTAACTATGAAAGATTTAATAGAGAAATCGTGCTAGAATTTTTAAAGAAAAAAAAACTTTAATATATTATCTAATATAATTATTTAATATTATTTTTTTATATTATAGTAAAAAAATAGTAGAGGTAATATTTTTGCACTTAAATTTAGATATTTGCATATTTTTGTATTTAAATGAACGTAAGGCAATATACATTTGTATTAAAGTTGATACAGATTTTGCTAAAAGTGTATTTCATGCTTAAAACTAGTTCTTTTTCATTACTTATGTTATTCCAAGTACTCACCAAACATAGCTTCGAATGGGGTTTGTTGGATGCCTCGATGAAAAGCATTGTTTTTCCGCAGTTGGCAAAATCTGAGACCTGCACTCCATTTCCTCGAGTTGTTTTCTTCCATCCATGCAACAAGCATATTCTCCACATCCTGATTAGCTCTTTCAGTACTGCCTTGACTCTGCCAATGTCTAGGTTTTCCGTGAACTATTGATAAATCAGGCCACATTTCTTTCAATGATTCAATGATACGGTTAGAAAACTCTCGTCCATTGTCAGATTGAAGGACAGAAGGAGTTCCTAACGTACAAAATATGTCGAGTAATGAATACGTCACTTCTTGAGCCGTTTTCGTCTTCAAGGGACGAGGCATCACGAATTTGGTCTAATGATCTTGATAATTGAGAATGAATTTGTAATCCCCGTCTTTGCAAGTCTGCATGTCAATTAGATCAACTTGCCCTCTTGAGTTGATCTCTTTAAAAAGCAAAGGCTTTATAACCACGCCTTTTTTAGGATGATTTCGCTTTTTTTCACATATAACACACAGTTTGAGGAAAGTCAAAATAACTACTCTTGTAACATTCGCGTACATAACAGATAAAGCTCTTTCTAATCTATTTTGACCACCATGACCGCACTCAACATGCGCAGCATCAATAACGTCAAAAAGTTTATCGTTCGTCGCATAGTATTTAATGTCAGTTGTCGCTTCACTCATTGGCACAATCAGTTTTTTAACTCCTCCAATACATATACCATCGTATCGATTGAGGCGTCTGTAATCCACTGAGGACTTTTTTGTTTTCGCTTTAGCTTCTTCTACTTCCTTGATTATTTCTTGGTATTTTGAAATAGAATTTATAAGAATCGTGTTGTCCGATTGAATTTCAATTAAATGTCTTATTTTTTCGTTGAACTTGTCTCTCATATCACTATCCACTTCATTGATCGCACCATCACTTGCCCCGGTGTCACTCATTGTTGCTAAACAATTCAGTAACTTGGTCTAAATTATAGTGCACTGGTAATGTTTCCACTCGAAGTTTTTGAGTTGGCTGCTGAACTCAAACTGATGAAAAATTCAATATGCAGGAGAACTGTTTATGGTTAATACCCAGTCAGAAATTTCCAAGACTCACCATTGGTCCAATTTGGGATCAAGCTTAGGGTGTGTACGCCGGTTCTCCCACCAATATTGGTCAATAATTGAACCAATGGTACAATTTTCATTAGACAATTGTCTAGACCAGACGTCGGCAGCGAGGGGAAATTTCTCGAGTCCAGCTCTTTTAACACGTGTGGATCGGCCGCTTCGTCTCTCCCACCAAGAGTCTCTACTCCACTATAAGAGTTCAGGGTGGTGGTAAATTCTATTCTATGACGTCAGAATTTACCACCACCCTGAACTCTTAGAGCATTTGACTTAGTACATTTCTTATTTTCTTGTGACGTACATGTTATATTGTCGCGAGTGTAGCCAGTGTTATCTACATTTCCTGCTACAACCGGTAGGTACGTATTCTTAAAATTTATAATTATTAATTATCATAATGTAACATTTGATATATGCGTAAATTCAACTGAATTTTGATATACACAAAATTTGTATAGGAAAGACGATAGAGAAACAGGCGGTTAACTACCTAACCGAGATTTAATTTGTATTCAACTAATCCATAATGTATTTATCCCATTTTCATGTGCATACAGAAATGCTCTTCAAGAACGGTGACCGTTTTACCTGTTATAAATATGTTGAACTTGCGCTTCACAATTACGAAAAAGTAACGTTTTCGAAGTATGCGAAATGAGACAGCCGCACGATTGGAAAGTCAAGAGTAAATAAATCCAGATCTCATTTATTATGAGATTAAATTTTCTTGTAGACATGGAGTTAAATCTTTTCGATCACATGGAAACGGCATCAAACAAACAAGCTGAGTTTTAAGAATCAACACTCGTAATTTTTACTACAACTGTTTGGTTGAAAATTCAACAATTTTGTTAAAAAGGCATCGTTTTTTGTTAAAAATTTAACTATTTTTTGAAAATTTGTCTTTTTAATTTACAAATTCATCAATTTTAGTAGAAATTCCATCTTTCTTGGATGAAAATGCAACTTTTGGTTTAAAAATTCAACAATTTTGTTAAAAAGTCATATTTTTTCGTTTAAAATTCAATTGTTTTGTTGAAAATTCACCTTTTCGGTTGAAAATGCAAGTATCTTCGTAGAAAATTTACTTCTTATTTAAAACTCATATTTTGATGTTGAAAACTCAAACTGAAATCTTTTTTGATTTTTCTGAAAGTTTGCAACAATTTTGTTTAAAAGTCATCTTTTTTCGTTCAAAATTCAATTGTTTTACTGAAAAATCGTCTTTTTGGGTTGAAACTACAAATATTTTCGTAAAAATTTACTTCCGATTTGAAACTCATATTTTCATGTTGGCTACTCAAACTGAAATCTTTATTGGATGAAAATTCAACTATTATTTTGAAAATTTGTCTTTTTAATTTAAACGTTCATCTATTTTAGTAGAAATTTCATCCTTCTTGGATAAAACTGCAACTTTTTGGTTGAAAATTAATCTCCTTTTCTTGAGGATTCAACTATTTTGTTTGAAAATTTTGGTTAAACCACTTTGTTCAAAAATCTTTTTTTTTTTTGTTGTTGAAAATTCATATATTTAGTTTTTAAAATATCAACTATTCCACTTTTCTGTTCATAATTCATCTTTTTAGATTGACAGTTCAATATTCTACTGAAAATTGAACTATTTCGCTGAAAATTCAAGTATTTTGTTAAAAAGTCATCTTTCATGGTCAAAGAGTCATTTCTTTTTGTTTCAAATCATAAATAAATTTGAAAATTTCAAATTTGTATCTGAAATATTGCTTTGTTATATATATATATATATATATATATATATATAATTTAAAAAAAGATTTAAACAACCACCGCAGGGTCCCACTGAGAGCATCTGCCACCTAAAAAAAAAATGTCAATAGCCCCCAGTAGAACGACGGTAAATCCCACCTATGGCCACGTCTCACAACCGTGAGATGAGTGGTCACAGGGAACGACGAAATCACAACGTCAAGCCGGCAGAACCCCCGTGTGTCTTGAGGACACGAAGCGACCCAAGGGTAACAGCTTTCTGCACCCATCTCGCAAGTGCCTTGGCATATTTTTGGCACGCAGGTATAGCTTTAAGGTTACCAACCAGTGATAGTTTCGCACCTCCGAGAGCCCCTATCACAAGGACAATTACTTGCACCGAATAGTTTGGGTACAGTCGTTACAGCTCTCTTTTAAGGTCTTTGTACCTCTCCTCTTTTTCTTTCTCCTTAGCAGTGATGTTGTATTCGGACGAAGCCGAGAATTCGATCACGAATATAGCTCGTTTCTCGAAGTCTTGGAAAACAATGTCAGGCCTCGAGTGCGCAACGGAGACTGCTGCCCGAAAATCGTAGTTCCAGAAAATTTGGCACTTCTCGTTTCGGACAATTGACTCTATATCCCTTGGAGCGTTCGACAGGGCAGGGTCGCGACCGACTCCGTAAGAGCGACAAAGATGGTAATAAAGCACTCTTAGGGCCGCATTATGTCTATAGATATACGTAGTTTCTGCGTGAGTCGGACACCCTGATAGTATGTGCATGACACGCTCTGCACCTGTCACTGGGAACTTCTTGACATAAAATGCGCTCACCGTATGCTAAGGTGGAAATGACACCGTCCTGACATGCGAAAATAAAACCCTCTGCACCTGAAGTAAGCCCTGATGATTTGAGGAGAGCAAAAGTTTGCTCCTTTGACAAGGATTGTTTTTCTACATTTCTGTGAAAGTTTCCGTGCATTTTCTTGTCGAGTTTTTTGCTTTTTTACTTTTTATTATTTTTTATTTTCTGCTTTCTTTACTTTGGCTTTTAGAAGTCAAGCATCTAGATGGAGTAATGTACTTTCTTCACTTCTGATATTAAAATTCAGGCCAAGGGTCTCGGCCGCTTGCTCCGCGGCTTTGTAAAGGAACGCTCCTTCGCCAATCATCTCGTGGTTCCTGACCATCTTCAGGAGAGGATCTCTGCCATTCGTATCGATGTAAGCTGTACTTAGAAAAATTCGGTTATGAAGACACTGGATATCCAGAAGTCCGCGTCCGCCTTGACGGCGTGAAATTTATAATCGCGGAATTGACGGATTGATATGCAAGCTTTCATGCATATGCATGAACTTACGTGTGGTGACATCAAGGGCCTCAATCTCGTTCTTCGTCCATTGAACCACCCCAAACGAGTAGAGTAGAACCGGGACGGCAAGCATGTTAGTCGCAGATACCTTTTTCAACCCCGGCAGATTGGAAGACCAAATCTGTCGAAGAAGATGCTTGTATCTGCTTCTGAGAGACTCATTCACTGATGTTACGTCCTGAATGCGGCTTTGAGGCACGCCCAGGTATGTGTAGGTCTCTCCAGTATTAAATTGTCTAATAACACTTATATCCACAAGCTCAGGGTCCTTGGGAACGCCAGTAATCTTTTCTTTCTTCAGATTGATTTCGGCACACGTGTCCAAACCAAAGTCTATCTCAATCTCTCCTGTGTAGTTCTTGACGATATGTACGATAGTATAAATGTATACATGTGTGACCTTATGTTCGCGCTGATTAGTGTCGGCACAGAGGTATCCAGGAGAATTTCGTAGTGCGACAGATAGAGGCAGAAGTTTGATGCAAAAAAGCAAAGGGCTCATGGTATCACCTTGAAAGACACCCCTCTGGAAGGTGACGTTGTTCGTTGTCACACGATAATTTCTAGATGAGATAGTAAATCTAGTTTTCCAAAGAGGCATCAATCTCTTTATGCATCTCGCTATGTGTGGATGTACCTTCAAACTTTCCAACAGACAGATGATAAGTCTATGAGAGGTTGAATCGAAAGCTTTCCGGTAGTCAATCCAGGCCATTGACAGGACGCGCTGATGGGCTGCACCGTCTTTACAGACACACCTGTCAATAAGCAGGTTCTCTCGACAGCCTGCTTCACCTTTTTTCGAGCCACGTTGTTCGTACATCTCCCACCATACAGACTCAATTTGTCGAACAATCCTGATGTTCAGGATAGCTGTACAGATCTTATACAGTGTGTTCAAACAAGTTATTGGCCTGTAATACTCTGGGTTGGACAAGTTGCCTTGTTTCGCCAAGAGTATAGTGTGTCCTAACACCAGCAACTGCGGAATGGGCGTCTCCGACTTCAAATATGAGGTGAATATGTGGGCCAAATGTTGGTGTGTAGAAGTAAACTTCTTCCACCAGAAGTTTTTGATACATTCTGGTCCAGCAGCCGAAAAGTTCTTCGTGCCTTTAAGTGCTTTTTTTCACCTCTTCAGCAGTGATTGGTGGAAATTCCTCCTCAGATTTTATGAGGTTGTCGCAAAACTCCTTGAAGCGGATGATATTGTCAGTATCTTCTTTCAACTCTGTTGTTTTCGGGATCTTGTACACCTCTCTTCAAAAAGTCTCTACCTCCTTGGGCTTGGGTGGATTTTTTACAGAAACAGGGAGATGGCTGATGAGGCGCGATGGGTCAGCGAGAAACTGTTGATTCCCCCTGATCCATCTCTCCTTCTTCTGTATTCGCCTCCTTGCGTCAGATAACAGCCATATTTTGTCAACAATATGCTGCTTGATTGTCAGAAGCTTTGACTTGTTTAGTGTGTGATTCAAGATCCTTAGTTCTTGGGCGAACTTTCGAACCCTTTCCGTGAACGGTCTGTCAGATGTTATGTAGTTAATCACACATTGAACACGGGACGCATTTTGTCTTGCCCATCCAATCGTCTTGTTCAGTTGATGCAAGCGTCTTTTGGTCTTTTGGTCCATCGTCGGTTGTAGCCTTCGATTTGAATCAGCCAAAGCTCTCGCAGCACCATAAACTGAGGAATTGATGGTGCAGAGGTCGGAATCTTGCGAGATATCTCTACGAAGGGAGGCATCCATTTCAGCCAGATCTTGGGGCTCAGGAGGTACTTGCATGTTAATGTTCCTCCTTGTACGGAAATTGCAATCATCTCTCAGACGGTGCCTGCTTTCCGCGGTTGGTCTTAATGTCGCTTCCTCATCTTCGTCTGCAGCTTGATCAAGTAGAGGTTGGGGAAGCGCTCCGCGTACATATCCATTTTTCCGGAGGTTGTTGGCTTGATTTCACAAAGACTGATGCGAAACGTGCTGAAGCTCTGGGTGTTTCTGGCACCACAGAGTGTGCATACGCGCCACAAAGCCTCCACGAACAGGGATAATGCTGGCATCGTAGCAGTCTAGCACGTCATCCCTGAGTTGACCCGTCTACTCAATGTGAGCGTTTCGGCGGTTCGTCTTCGTGTTTCCATCTAAATTATTTTCAGCACCCCGAACTCTAGGATGATCGGCATTGTTGGCCGACCCATTGTCGGGTGCTCTGCGCGTTCGATCGTTTTGAACCGCTTCTACAACATTTTGGTGTTTTGGTGGTTTCATTGTTGTTCCCACGAGCAGCTAGGGAAGGGGTTCGCCCATCCTTGTAGAGCCCCGCGTGCAAGGATAAGGCTAGAACTCTGAGAGGTCGCCTGGTATCCCAGAGTCACCGTTTAAGACACCCTATCCAGGTGCCATTCAGCTTTCGGCGCGGTTGTTACGCCTTCGCTTAGGGGTTATTTCTTCGGGACCGTCCCTGGACAATTGTCCGAGAGTGCTTATTAATCATTGTAACCATATTCAGCAGAAACCCTTGGTACAGGGACCCTCTACGGCAACCCGAGGACGCGTTCGGTGGCTTTGTGATAGGCCCTTCGGTTCTATTCCAAAGGAATCAAAACCAAATATATATATATATATATATATATATATATATATATATATATAAACATATATAAATTTTCATAATTTCATACTTTCATTCAATGATAATTTCGAATGAAGTGTGCTTTAATTTATAAAATTTTAAGTACTTTTAAAAAAGACTGTCCGGCCTATGTTCGCTTGAAAGTCTCGCAAGGTGAAAGTGTACATATTTTCTTAACTCTTTGCATAATATTTGATTTGTTGGCTATGAAAGCAAACAAAAAACTGGTACAGGAACAAATGCAAGACAAATCAGGAAAGGTGATTACATTTCTCTATTTGTCAAATATTCGAGCAACTATAAAGGAAGGAAAAAAATACGACTTGGAGAGTTGCACTGCATTTTTGAGGCAGGAAGGTAAATATGCAAGAACTGTAAAGAGTTTTAAGTTGTAAGTGTAAGAGTTGAGAATGTCAAGAAAAAAATCGATTTAATTTTGAAATAGAGTTCAGCAGCTCCCAACATTGAAGAATTCATATACACAGAGCCTTTAAATTTCTTCCTCTCTATACAATAATTTCATTTATGATTTTTAATACTATTTTAGGTAAATAATACCAGATAGAATGAAAGAGTTATTTGCTGCCTACCCTGAATTTGCGGCTATCGACGCGACATAAAAATTGTTGAAAATGTCAATACCAACATACCTCATATTGATTGAAGATGATAATTGCCAAAGTGAAATAGTGGCATAATGACTGATAAAGACTTGTCCGAAAGAGCTGCTATTAGAAAAATCTCCCCCAGTGCCTCACTAATCATATGCATTTTTCACGTTAAAAAAACTTTCGATAGAGAAGTGACGTGCCAAAAAATGGAAATAACCCAGTCATAAAGGAACACTTGCTTAGAATTCTTACAAAAGATGTTATTCGCTAAATCTGATGAATTTGAAGAGGTAGAAAAATAATTCGGAGATTATATGCACCAAAAGCAGTATTAGAATATTACAAAAAAAATTGAAAGAGCATTAGAGATGAGTGGAATGTTAACGAAAACTTTGGCCAATCCAATTTTATTAACAATACAAATAATCGTCTAGAATGTGCCAACTCTAGATTCAAATCAGTAATATCCAAAAACAGCACGTTGCGAAGTTTTCTAGAAGGGTTTCTCACCATCATCAATTCCCTTGCACAGGACAGAAGCCATAAGGCTATGTATTCTTCACAAAAACGTTTAGTCTTGAAATATCCTCCTGAGAGTGACAAATATAAGTACAGCGAGTATCTGACGAAAGAAGCCACAATTCATGTTTTGAATCAATTGGAAGCCTCAAATTTTATAGTATCTGCATAACCTCAAAATCATTCCTATAATATAGAAGGACACCCAGGACTGAAAGTTACGGAGACTGATTGCTCCTGTTTATTCTGGAGACTTGTGCGCACTAAGGACAGGTGAAGCTTGTGAGAAACGACTAAAAACTCTTGACACCTTAAATATGTACTGGAAAAATGGAATGGAGGTCGCGATTATTCCTCTAGAGACAGAATTGGTAAGCTTAATGTGCAACAGTAAATAACTAAATTTGTATCTTTATCCGTTTCTGTATTTTCTAATATTATCTAGAAAGCAAACTCATTTTCGCTCAAATAAATAGAATCTTAAAAGTAAAATTGATACAGTTGATATCTGCATTCAAACATTTGAATCTTAACTTCATTTAGATCATTGATTCACCACATTATTTTAGGCTGATATTAACTGTGTACGTCCTGATGGAATAAGGACTTTAAGCAACCAGATTCAACAAAACTCTGACTTTGAAATCGTTGAAGAAAACGTTTCAGGTCGAGAGAAGAGCATTCAAGGCGACGAGAATTGTGTTTTAGAGAATGAAGAAAAAATAAATTAAGGAGCCCCAGTAAGCGAAAGAAAAAAGGTATATAAATAATTCTTTTACACGTGATCCAAAATTATGTTTTGTTTTATTTTTTCAAATGTTCTATTAATTCTTTCTAGGTTGCCAGCAGCATTTCTGGAACCCTTTCTGCATCAACTATTAAAATGTCTGTTGCAATTAAGAATCAAGGCAGGCGCAAAGGTAGAGATCTCACAGTAATAAGATTACCAAAGAACAAAAATGAACTAACTCCACATTATAAAAAGCACTCTACACGGAAACAAGATTTCATTTTTCATTATATATACTGCACTTTGAGGTTATGCCTCGTACACGTCTGAAGAAAACACAAGAAAAAAATCTGCCCGCTTGGCGGGCACATTCTCATCGCGCGCTTCGCGCGCGGCTCGCTTCGCTCGCAAGTTTGAGCGCGCCTAGGGCGCGCGACTGTTGGATCTCGCGCTTCGCGCTCGATCATATATTTATCTCGCGCTTCGCGCTCGATTATGTATTCACCTCGCGCTACGCGCTCGGGCGTATTTACATCGCGCTTTACGCTCGGCTCCTCTAGATTTTTGAACTTCGTGTTCGACTTCGATGAAAAGAAAAAGTTTGTTTGCAAATATTATAAAATTATCAAAACCTCTACATATTAAGTGATTGTTAAATTTGTTTTTATTTTAGACTGAAAAGGAACTTTATTTACTCAAGGTTCTATCGACCTTAAGGAACACATTCTCATCCAGACACTCGCGCTCCGCGCTCGATATTTGATTTGAAAATCATTTGAACCGTATGATAGAAACAAAAAAGTTGGAGCGCACTTACGGCGTGCGATTTGGTAAATACACTGAGCGCGCACTTTGTGCTTCGTGTTATATGTTCTTCATATACAAATTACTAAATTTGTATTTAATTTCAAATGAAAAGTAATGATATAATTCAGGCGACAAATTTTATTAGTTAACATTTTATTTTAGCTTGTGCCGTTTATCAAAAAAGTTAATTTTTTCATTTTGAATATATTCTTACCACAGAAATTCATTACGGGTTTGCAAGTCTTTTTTTAATGCACAATTTGTGTTCATTTATATGTTTTCGTACCTTGCATTGTTTTTTCAAAAATTTGATTTTTTTTTTACTGTCAATGTTATTTTCACGAATAAAACAAAAACCACGCATCCTATCGAAACATGATTTACAATAAATTTGTCTATCTTCCTTGGATGAACAAAGTTTGTTTCGGTCATTTTTTCGTAGCTGGTAATATTCGTCTGAAAATTTGATTTTTCTATTTTCAATGCTGTTTTTTACGAATAAAACAAAAACTACGCGTCATATCAAAAAGTGAATGATAAGAAATTTGTAGATCTTTTTTAGGTGCACAATTTTGGTGAGATGATCTTTTCTGGTATCTTGCATAGTTTGACAGCAAAATGGCTTTTTTTGATTTTTCATTAATTTTTTGTGCGATCAAAATTTGAATTTTTTATTTTTCAGAAAATTCAAAAAGTTGTTATGAAAATATTATAGGGTGTTCAAGAAGCAACGTTTTTCTCCTCTTGACTTTTTTTCATATCGTGCGTTTTTCGGCTTAAAATGTTCATTTTCGTTTGTTTTTTGGAATTTTGAAAATGCTATAACTCCAGTAATTTTTTTTTATCACGAAAAGTCATAAGAATATTTTGTTCGTCATCTTGCGTACTACTAATAACCGTACATAGAATTTTCAAATCTTCAAAAAAAGTGGTCTCAAAAATTTTCAAAATGTGCTCACTTTTTGGATTTTCATCCAAAATAGCTGGTTAACGAACTCGTTCTCTATTTTTCGGACATAAAAAAGTGTGCCAAAGCTCAATCAAATCTGATCATTTTTTCGAAAGTTATCGTGGCTACAGACAGACAGACAGACAGACAGACAGACTACAGACAGACAGACACCTTCGTAAAAATAGTTTTTTCTAGCTCAGGGGGTCTCAAAACGTGGAGATTTGATGAAAACCGACTATGTCAAATTTTACATAAAACCAATACCTTCTCATTAGAATGAGAATGTAATAAGAAATATACTAAGTCGGATGCCGTACAGTATACACTGTACATGCGGCTGTCCGGCAGACCCCGACCACTGCCGTGCAACCAATCAGAGTAATCTACTGGATACCAACCTAGCGTCCGCCACCGGTCATCTATACACTGCCAACTATCAAAGCTGACTTTGCTGATAACTCGAATCAAATTTCTGTACTCAAAGCTGGCTCCGAAATAGGAAAGGAAGATATGACCAAAATTAAAAAGGAGGCCAATGGTTTAAAATTAAAATTGGCTACTCTTGAGGATGCGCTTAACGTAAGCGAGCAGGCGGCCCTTCAAACGACTTAGGAAATTCATAATTTCCCTATGAAACCCACTGAAGACCTTTTTACGACCATGGACTCGATAGCTAGGGCTCTTGACGTTTCCTTTACGAGGGATGATTTGGTCAAAATATATAGGATCATAAAGGCTCCTGAACTCACATAATCCTCCAATCCGCTCACCATTGTCGCGAAACTTGGTAATCAACAACTGCGAGATAAATTTATTGAAAGACGTAAGGTTTTTAGAGACTTCTATACTGCGATTGCCCTGAGTCTCAGAAGAGACAAAATAATCAAATATCTGTGGATTGCGGGCGGAAAAGTTTTTTGTTGCAGAGAGGATGGATCTTCACGAATTTACCTGGCTAATCTGCAGACCGTCGCAGGACTTAGATAACAACTACTGTTTCCTAGTATCATCCTAAGTATATTTGTCGGTAAATATAATATAACCTGTCAATTAGACCGATTTCCAACTCATCAAGCATACATAATAATTTATTCAATTAATAATTTTTATTTAATAACACAAAGGTTTTTCAGTTATTCTAACTGTGCTAATGGGATTTATTATGTTCTACAAAAACATCTGTTAAGTCAAAGTCATCCTGAAAACATTGTGTTTCATTTTTTATCTGAAAGATCTTTTATTGTATCGAGAGCATGCGATTCTATAAAAAATACTAAGATTGTTTCTCGCTGTATTTCAGAGATTTATACATCTACGGCATACTTAAATTTTCATGCTTCAGTACCACTGAAGATTCTTCTAGATTTAATACTACACTGTCATTTCAGCAACTATTGGACTCTACTTAACTCTATTTGTAATTACTTAATTTGGGCTCTGTTGTTTATTGATTTTGTTATTTCTATTTCTACTATATTTCCCTATGTGCTACCATTCTTTCAGGTAACTTACAACTTAAAACTCACCATTTTACATTTTCAATGGATATCTTAAATACTTGTCATGTTAACTTTATAATGCTTATTGCTTTTATAATCTTTACCTTTTTATGTGCCTTATTCCCCGTTTTCAATTGTAATCATGTGAACTGGATTTTGTTGGTTAACGTATTTCAGAAACTCCTACATTTAACTATATTTGAACGTTATTTATCACTGTCAAAATGGAAACCTTAAATATTTGTCACGTTAACGCTCATTATTTAGCTTCCCGTGAACACGAATTTAAACATCATTTTATGTCCTGTTCCTATCATATCATAGCCGTGTCTGAGACTTGGCTTACGCCTAACATTCCATCTAGGCTCATAGCACTTTATCATTTCACACTTTTGCGCAGAGATAGAGATGAGAGAAGAGGGGTTGGGGTCTGTCTCTACATTCAGGACAGCTTAAGGGGTGTACGGGTGGCAATGAGTCCTCCTGCCAATTACCCTATTGCTGAATACCTTTTTATCAGGGTATATTCGTCTCATGGCAGCATGCTGGTGGGTGTGATTTACAAACCTAATGCTTCCTACTGTAGAGAACTTGAGACTGACATTTCTGACCTTATACCAAATTATAATAACATTGTACTTACTGGTGACCTAAACACAAATCTTAATGCCACCAACAATTTAACTAACTATTTAAAATTAGTAGTGTTCTCCGCCAGATTATCTGTAGTTCCTCCTAATACCACGCATAACACCGATCATTCTAGTACATGGATTGACCTGATGATTCTTGATGATCTAGACAAGGTAATTTCTTCTACTCAACACTCAATTCCATTTTTCTCAAACCACGACCTTATCAGCATTCAATACCAGTTCTCCTTTGATCCCTCCTCCAGTATATCTCCTCTGTCTTATCGCAATCTCACAAATATAAATGAAGCCGAATTTCTCGAGCACCTCTCTACTTATGATTGGAAAAGAATTTTTATTGAAAAAGTTATAAATAAAAAGGTTATTTGTCTAAACAAATTTTTATCTTTAGCTTTTGACAAATTTGCGCCTCTTCATACCTTTAAAGCAAAAAAGAAGTCCACTTTTTGGATTACATCTTATATCAAAGACTTGATGAAAGAAAGACAGAAAAAACGTAGATTGGCTGAAAGAACAAAAAATAGTATTATTCAAGCCGAATTTCGTAAATTGAGAAACTTAGTTCAAACCAAAATTAGGGATTCATACAATCAATATAATTACAATTGTATCAAACAGGAATAAAAATGAAGATATCTGGTTTCTCTTAAGACGACTTGGACTTATTCCTCCAAAACACCTGGCTCCTGATAACAATTTTTCCCTCGCAGATCTTTTAACAGCTTTCACCACAAAATCCACACTCCTTGCAAACAGCACTCCTTCTTCGTTCGCAGTTCCCTCTACCTTTGATGATGCTAAATTATTATTTTCTGACATATCGCAAGAAACCCTAATTAAAAAACTCTTAGAGGTAAAATCAAATGCTCAAGGTTCTGATGGTATTTCAATTAAAATGATTCGCTCAGCTTTACCAGTCATTTGTCCTATTCTCTTGCATATCTGTAACGCGTCTCTACAGGTGGGAATATTTCCTGATGCCTGGAAAGAGGCGACTATTCCCCTGTTCGTAAAATATCTAACACTACCTCTCCCAAAGATTTCCGCCCGATATCCATCATCTGTGCCTTGTTTGAAGCTTCCGAACGCATTGTCCATCAGCAGCTTACTGCACATACTGAAACTAACAATTTAATTGACCCAATGCAATCTGGGTTTCGTGCCAGGCATAGTACTCTTACGGCTACACTTAAAGTACCTTCTAACCTCAAACTGGCAATTAATAGAATAGAAATAACGTTTGTTGTACTTTTTGACTTTTCTAAGGCGTTTGATACAGTTAACCATGATTTACTATTGACTAGGCTCAAATCACTTCATCTCTCAAATAAGGCTGTGAAATGGTTTGAATCTTATCTTAGTACTCGTTCTGAAAGAGTAGAAATCAGCAATGGCGAGCGTTCTGATTGTGGGGAGGTTAAGAGTGATGTCCCTCAAGGTTCCACGCTGGCACCAACTCTATTTAATATTTATGCATCTGAACTTGGTAGTGAACTTCGATACTACAACTATCACAAATATGCTGACGACTTCAAGCTATACCTCTCCGGACCTATTGCCACTCTTAAGAGCTTACTTCAAAAGGTACAGGAGGATATTGATTTGGTGATGCAGTGAGCCTTGACAAACGGTCTCACTCTTATCCCTGCTAAAACTAGGGCTATAATCGTAGGAACTTCTTCCTCTCCTTATTTTGCAACAATTGCAACCTCGCCTCCTCTCTTGATCGATGGCGTCTCATCCCCTTTGTGGATTCTGTGAAAGATTTAGGCTATATTCATAATCGGTCTCTTACTTGGAATGAACAAGTTGCGGATATTTCGAGAAAAACCTTTAGAGTCCTCCAACAGCTCAACAGGAATAAAGAATCACTTCCTACTTCAACGCGTATTCTCCTAGTTAAAAGCCTGATCCTTCCTTTCTTTGACTACGGCTGTGTGGTATATGATGATATTACTGATGAGCTGAATGCCAAGCTTGAGCGTAGGCTCAATGCTTGCTTCTTAATCTCTTCCATTTTATTGACAGAAATCAACCAACACATTCCAAACTTCATGAAAAGAAAACAGTACTAATTTTACTTTAGAAAACTCCTTTTTGGTTACTTATTTAACACATCAAATCCAACCCTCGAAATCACACATTGGTAACACTTAACTTCTCAATTAAAATATATATGAGTATGTGTATGAATGCGTATTTACTTTCAAGTATGTATATTTATAGTATCCTCCTGTTGATAGTCTGCATCTAATTATTTGAATCATAGTTTAGTTTTTTACTCTTGTTAAATACGTATTATTTTTTCAATCGTCAAATCGATCGCCGTCACATTTTCATTGTAATATGTATCACCTGTTCTTTATAGGGCTTCTTAGCCCTAGAAGCTTTTCATAAATAAATGCAAAAATAAAAATACAAAATTGTTCAATTTTCAACCAAAGAGGCAAGATTAGTTTCCTACAAATAAAAAACGTATTTTTAACAAAATACATGAATTTTCAACAAAATATTTCAATTTTCTACCAAAAAAATGAATCTTAAACATAATATATGAATTTTCATTTAGAAAATATAAATTTTCATCCTAAAATGAAATAGTTAGGTTTTGAGTTAATAAAATTAATTTTCAAGCAAAGTTCAATTTTCCACCGAAGAGATAAGTTTTCAAATAAAAAGATTATTTTCCGACAAAAAAAAACGAATTTTTAACAAAATATTTCAATTTTCTCCAAAAAAAAAAAAACGAATCAGATAACAAAATTAATTTTCAATCAAAAGGACGAAGTTTCAGTAAAATATTTCAATTTTCAAGACAAATGCTAAATCTTCAACCAAGAAAATAAGTTTTTAACAAAATACATTAATTTCATCTTAAAAAGATCAACTTTCAACCAAAAAAGATAAATTTTCAATCAATAAGATTATTTTTCTACAAAAATCACAAGTTTTCAACCCCTAACTCGCTACTCCTAATTGACAACTCGTAACTCATAATTCTTAACCCCTCACTCATATCTCACAACTCCTAACTTATAAATTCTTACTCCTTACTCACAACTCCTAACTCCCAATACCTAACTCCCACCTTCTTGCTCAGAACTTCTAACTAACAACTCCCAACTCACGACCCCCAACTCGCTACTCCTAAATCCTAATTCACAGCTCCTAACTGCCCTCCTAACACCTAAATCACAACTTCTGACTCATAAATCCTTACTCCTAACTCACAATTTATAAATCGCAACTTCAACCTTCTAACTCCCAATACCCAGATCCTACCTCTTAACTCGCAACTTCTAACTCGTGACCCCTAACTCGCAACTCCTAATTCACAACCGCTCACTCACGACGCATAACTCGCTACTCCTAACTTCTAATCCACAACTTCTAACGCACAACTCTCAACACCCAACTCACAACTCATAACTCACAACTCTTAACCCTTGACTCACAACTACTCATCCCTAACCCCTAACTCACAACTCCAAACTCACAACTCACAACTTTCAACTTCTAAATCCTTACTTCTTACTCACAACTCCCAACTTCTAAATCCTTACTCACAATTCATAACTCACAACTCCCAATACCTAACTCCCAATACCTAACTCCCACTATCTAACTCACAACTTCTGATTTCTAACTCCCAACTTCTAAATCCTTACTCCCAACTTCTAAATCCTGACTCCTTACTCACAATTCATAACTCACAACTCCTAATACCTAACTCCCACCATCTGACTCACAACTTCTAACTTCTAACTCGTAACTCACAACGCTTAACTCCCAATACCTAAATCCCACCATCTAACCCACAACTTCTAACTCGCCACTCGCCACTCGCCACTCACAACTTCCAACTTCTAAATCCTTACTCCTTACTCACAACTCCCAACTTCTCAATCCTTACTCCTTACTCATAATTCGTAACTCACAACTACTAACTCCAGAAACCTAACTCCCACCATCTAACTCACAACTTCTAATTTCTATCTCGTAACTCACAACTCCTAACTCGCAAATCTTAACTCACGGCCCCC
>CAKNYM010050185.1:167769-184513 GCA_932195095.1 Andricus curvator | reverse complement strand
ACTCTCAAAAACTAAATCCTACCTCGTAACTCACAACTTCTAACTTCCAACTCACAACTCGCAACCTCTTACTCGCAACTCCTAATTTGCAACTCCTTACTCAAGACCTCTTACTCGCTATTCATAACTCGTACTTTACAACTTCTAACTCATAACTCTTAACTCACATCTACTAACCCCTAACTTCCACCTCCTACCTCACAACTTCTAACTCCTACGTCACAATTCCTAACTAACAACTCCTAACTCGCAACTCCTCACTGACAACTAATAACTCCTAACTCGTAAGAGAAGGGGAAAGTAGATAAGGAAGAAGTTGGCGAAGGTAGAGAAAGCCAAGGTTGAAGTGTAGGGAGGTGAAGTTGGGGGAGATAGGGGAATATAGGGGTAGTAGGGGGGGGATAGCGAAGGGGGAGGTTTGAACGACTTATTTACATCTTAAAAAATCTTAAACCCTATTTTGTAGGCGCCAGGTGCCTATTTTGACTAATTTTTATATTTTTTTATAAATTACGAAATGTATTCATTTTTCAGCATTTTTTATTACTGTAATAATTGGCGAGCTTAAATTTCACTTAAATTTTGTTCTAATTGTTCCAATGGAATAAAATTTCGTATAAAAGTTTCTTTTGCATTAAAAAACTTTTCAGAAGGGGTGCCATCAATTTCTTTAATTTTTTTTTAATGATGGCCATTTTTCGTTGAAATGCTGTATTTCTGTAACTGATGAAGATAACAGAGAAAAGTTGTTACTGTTGAAATTCTTCACAAAAGATTCCTCTGATACTTTTCAATATTTCCGATTTTGTTTTCGAAATATATGCATTGTATCAAAAAATTATCATTTTTACTTTCTGTTTCATTAAATATTCATTAAATATATATATCGTTTTTCAGAATTTTGTTGTAACAATTGTATCAGACATCAACACTTTAATCTTTCATTACTTAATTTTGTAAAATTTTCGATAATTGTTTTTTCTTTAATATCAAGAAAATGTTTTTGCGAAACACTTTTTTACATCCAGAGTATTTTTTGAAAAAATTGGAACTTTTATTTTGATAAAAATCACTGCCCTTTTGATAAATTTTATAAATATACATGCTGATTTCGAAAGAGTGTGTAGTTGGCACTTGTTCAACAATTTTTTGAAATTTGTTTTTAATGGTAGCAAATTTTTCTTGAAATGCTTTTTTTTCAACTAATTAACATTTTACATTTTGTTAATTTTTTTATATTTTTCGGCTATTCTCGAAATAGTGTAGATATCTTGATCAGATGAAAAAATACATAATTGCAAAAAAAATGTCAATCCATTAGAAAAATTCTTAAAAAATGTCTGGCATCCCTTCAAAAAATGTGAAGGAGTGCCAACAATTTTTTCATTTTTTTTTTGTAATGGTAGACATTTTTTTTTTTTGATATGCTATTTTTGAAATTAAATTTATTCAGGAGAAAGGATCTTCTCCTTTCACTCCGCTGGGATACGAACACCCGATCAACTGATTTCCGGCCAGGTGCTCTAACCATTGAGCTACTAGAGAGATCAGAGGAATAATCCTTTTTTCTGAAACACGCTTCATTATGCAAGATATATTATACAAGTCAATTTTTACTAGGAATCTGTATTATCATCGTAGATGGTAACGGTCGATCCAAAGAGAAATCCTTTCACACACACTGTGAAAATGGAAATCTACAATATCGATCAAAGTTATATCCTCTAATACAGAAAATATTTAACGTCCTCAGACTAGATGAAGTTATAAATTAAACATTTTTGAAATTAAATTTATTCAGAAAAAAAGATCTTCTCCTTTCACTCTGCTGGGATACGAACACCAGATCAACTGATTTTCGGTCAGGTGCTCTAACCATTGAGCTACTAGAGAGAGCAGATGAAGAATCCTTTTTTCTGCAATACGCTTTATTATTCAAGATGTTGTATGCAAGCCAATTTTTACTAGGAATCTGTATTATCATCGGAGATGGTAACGATCGATCCAAAGAGAAATCCTTTCACACACACTGTGAAAATGGACATCTACAATATCGATCAAAGTTATATCCTCTAATACAGAAAATATTTAACGTCCTCAGACTAGATGGAGTTATAAATTAAAAATTTTTGAACTTAAATTTATTCATAAAGAAAGATCTTCTTCTTTCATTCCCGTTCACTCCCAGCTTAGTGAAAGGAGAAAATTTTTCTTCGGAATAAATTTAATTTCAAAAGTTTTTAATTTATAACTCCATCTAGTCTGAGGACGTTAAATATTTTCTATATTAGAGGATATAACTTCAATCGATATTGCAGATTTCCATTTCCACAGTGTGTGTGAAAGGATTTCTCTTTGGATCGATCGTTACCATCTTCGATGATAATACAGATTCCTAGTAAAAAATGCTATTTTTTGTAACTGATTAGGATATTTCCCTTTTTTGTATTCTAGTGAGAAATTCCACACTCTTTCAAAATATACTGGAAAATTGAAAAAAAAAAATCAATTAACAAAACGGCGGCGCTGCTGCAAAAATAAATTTTTTTATTTTTTTAAAAAGGTTTTTCAATCCGTGCCTTTTTGAATATTTATCAATCATGAAGATTCAAGAGAAAAAAAATCGTTTATTACTGCGCTATCCACGTCAAACCACTACTATCTCTTTATTATTATTATTAGATTATTATTAAACCATTTCCCTTTCTGGGTCATGGGCCCATGTTCTTCATGCTAGTATTGAGTTTGCTCAACATTCTTTCCAAGTCTCCAATTGACTTTGACATAACAACCTTATCATCTGCGAACGCTAACCCACGTACCCTCACTGTCCCGAGATCCACGCCTTCTTCGTCGAAGAGGACCATTCTTAGACTCTTGTCTATGAATATAATAAATAGCCATGAGGGCATAACGCATCTCATAATTTGTTTAAAGAAATGCATATATTTGGAAAACAATCTGAAATTTAGACAAAGTAGAGATAATTAGGGATAAATAAATATACAATATTTTTGCAATATTTCACTGTAGTCACAGTTATGTTTCTAAACTACATTTATTAAAGTATCACAAGTCTCAGATTAATTAAAAAAATTAACCATTCAATTAATTTTCTTGTGTACGACTGAAATTATTTTGAATTCTGATTTTCTATAGAGCTGTATTTTCAGATTGTTGAAACAACTCCACAATTTTATTATACCCAAGTTGTCTCATATTTCGATGAGTTGCAAAATCGAGATGGTTAACTGGATACTTGTACCTACCAACAACAGTTGGCAGTTTTTTCACTAAGAAATCCAGATCCTAAAATATCGACAAAAAATTAATTTCTTCACATTCAGAAAAAAGTTAGGTTCATTCAACAAAAATTTGGTTGCATCAACCAAATTAATGCATTTCTAGATTTCCATTGGTAAGTTTACCAAATTTTTTTTTTTAATTTAGATAAATATTTGGATGAATCTATGAAAATTAAACCAAAATAACAAACTCACCAATTCAGTTGCACAAAAATCATTCGTGCCCTGTAAAATTGCTGTTGGCATTGTAACTTTTTCCAATGGATAATGTGGAGGCTCTATCGAATTATATTTTTTTAGATTTTCCACAATACCATAGTCGTATTGTCGGAAAGTATCTGAAATGAAAATTTTTTCATTATTTTTCAAATTCATTAACTATTCATTAAGGTAATCAAAACAAAAATTATTTTTCAATAATAATTTTAAAAAAAATCAAAATCGGATGTGATTTGTCTTTTTTATTGATTTTTGGTTGTTTTTATGTTTCTAAATGTCTTGAAAATTTATTTACTTTTTCGAAAACAGTTTAATTTCTATAAGCAATGTTTATTTTTTCAAACAAAAAAGATCAATTTCCAACCTAAAAACAATTTTTCAACAAAATACATAAATTTTCAATCAAATAGTTGAATTTTCAACTAAAGAGTATACATTTTTAACCAAAAATAGAATAGTCAAATTTTCATTCTGAAAAAATAGTTTACAAAAAAAGGAATTTTTAAACAATTGAATAAAATGAAAAAAGACAAATTTTTAAAAAAGTGGTTAAGTTTTAAGGATTATAGAAAGCAGTTTATTTTTAAACCGGAAAAAATTAATTTTTTAAGAAAAAATTTATTTTAAATCAAAAAAGATGAATTTTTAACTAAGTAGTAGGATTTTTGACTCAAAAAGATAAGTTTCAAACCAGAAATTTCTTTGTTTAATTTTCAGTTAGAAAAATTAATTTTAATAAAAAAAAACGAATCTATAAACAGGTAAGTTTAACCAAAAAATACGAATTTTTAAAAATGCATTTGAATCCTTCACCAAAAAGATGAATTTTGAACAAACCAGATTAATTTTCTACCCAAAAAGATAAATTTTCAATAAAATAGTTAAAGTTTCAACCAAAAGACGAATTTAAAAAAAATGAATTTCAAATCAAATATTTGAATTTTCAACTACGGAATATAAATTTGCTACCGAAAATAGAATAGTTAATTTTTCAGTTTGAAAAGTTAATTTACAACAAGAGAAGAACTTTAATGAAAAAAGACGAATTTTTAACAAAATGTTTGAGTTTGCAATATTTTAAAAAACAATTGATTTTTAAACCGTTGAAAAAAAACGTTGATAGTTTAATTACTTTGATTAAAATGTGGTTAAAAATTTCAAAAAAAAATCACCCTACCATTAATTGTATTTATTTAAATAATAATGTTATACATACAGGGATTAAGAACTCCTTGTGCATAATGAAGAACCTGTTTAGTAGTAGCTCCTGAAATCACATATGGAAGAGCATTTTCGATTGCTTCCTAAATTGTTTAAATAAATTAATTGAGTGTCATATATTAAACATACAGTATTTAGGTATTTAATAAATTTTTACTTGGTTGTTAGGTACTCGACTCGGTCCAACAAATGTATATATTACTGCATTGAAAATGAAAAAAACCAATGGTGGTACCATCAGTATTTGTCTCAATAAAACTGTAACTAAGGCGTTTCCTGTCATATCGAAATGACCAATTTTTTCCGCAAGTGGCTGAAAATTAGAAACAATTACAGTAAACTCCGGAGATATGGTCCCCGGAGTTAATAATTTCGAGAATTGACGCCGCGCGTCTGGTTATGAAACTGCGTCGCACGCATTATGCGATGACGCAGAAGTGCGTGCTGCCCACTTGAACTGTTTTGTGATTTGCTTTTGATGGTGCTGTATTCGACTGGTACAATGAAGTAACCGACGTAGTATCTTGACCGATTATTCAAGAGAAAGCTCTTCTTTTAAACGAGATGCTCAACGGCCCGCAAACGTCTCAAATACGTTTGCAGGAAACAATTTTCAAAATATTTTTTACCCCGCAGTAAAATCCACCGGAAACGGTTTCTACGCCCCTGACTGTTTACGTTTGGAGTGAAAATAACTCCGGGGAGTTAGGTCCAGGGTCAGCCCCAAAACCGATCATATCTCCAGGGTACACTGTTTATTAATTTCAATAAAATTTAATGTATTAATACACTCCACGCTCGATTGAACGACGTTCGGTTTACGAGATTCCTAGAACTCATGCTTGAAAACACCAGCAGCGTAGCGGAAAGACGCAGTGCGCGGGTACTGACTCGCGTATATTGCGCAATATTAGATATTCCAATTGGAAACTGTTCTTATATCGGACGTTGAGTGTAGTTAATACTTTCACTTACTGTTCCAACTTTCGCAAGTATAGGTGCAAAAATTCCTCCAGTGCCCTTCATATTTCCCAAAAATACGATAGGTCCCATGTGTGCAGCCAAACGAATTTTTTCATTATATTCAGGTTTCAAAGCGCCCAAAACAAATGCGGCCGTACATCCTTGTGAATGACATGTAAAATATACTTGACTTTTTCCAGTTTTTTCCAAAATCAAATCTATCGTTTTCGGCATGTCGTAAATTCCAATTTCGTGCCAACTAAAGACCAATTTGATGATTATTATATGAAATTATTATTATAAATATTTTATTGAAAAATGGTATTATGGAAATTATTATAAAAAAATAATAACATTCCAGATTGGACGGGATTACTCTGGATTACCTAAAATTATGGTGGATTACTTCGCCTAATCTAGAGTCAAGAAAGTTTTGAACAAAGAAAATTAATTTTCTGCCGAAAAAGACGAAGTTTCAACCAAAAACATGAATTTTTAACAAAGTATTAAAATTTTAAAGTTAAAAATCTGCCCGTTGCGACGTGGTGCATCCTATCAAAAAATAATTGATAACAATTTTTGGAGATCTTTTTTAGATGTACAACTTTTATCTGATAATGTTTGTTATACCTTGTATCGTTTTTAAAAAAAAAATTTTTTCCATGTTTTTTTTTCTTTCAGAAGAAAAACTGTGCTTCCTATCGAAAAATAATAAATAACATTTTTTTTTCTTTTCCGCAAACTCAATTCTAAATTACACTTAACTCCCGATATAAGACCGGTTTTGGGCATGGCTTGCCTTGGCCTTCAGCCTAAATCGGGAAAATTCAAACGTAAGCAATCAGGCCCGCATGTATCATTTATTTAGGATTTGGACGCATGACGCAACCTGATGCAACTGACGCGCTGAGAGTGCGGCCCTCGAGCTGTTCGTCACGCTTGACTGAGCATCGAGGGTTGAGTGTATTCAAATTAAAACGCTTTTATTTGGAAATAATACAAGTTCAATTCCTTTTCATTCCATTAAAAATATTGTCCTTTGTTCAAAATTTTACCTAATCAAAAAAAAGCAAATTTAAAACCTAATATTTGAAAAAAATTTCAATAATGGACTTCCCAATTTTCAATATATTTGATGCTAAAAAATGAAAACTCAGCAGTTACTGCTTGTCATGTAATAATTTATAATTTTTTTTTAATTTCACCTGAAGTCCCAGAAACCGAAACTCTGCTCCAAATAAGTTTCATGATTTTTAACAAAAATATTTCCGCGGCTATTTCCCAACCATACGTCGAAACCTTTGTCAGCCAGTAGAAAAGCTTTAAAAAACAAAAACCTTATAATTTTATTTCAAGATTAAACAATTTTAAATTATTTTTATCATTTAAAAAAAAGGAATGCAATTTTTCAAAAAATTTGAAAAAATTACCTAAGGAAATTCGTGGACCAACTGCAATCCAACTGGCTGAAGATTGATATAATGCATTAAGCAGGTAGACAGGTGGTTTGTTAGCGGAAGTTTGATTCGCTTTTTCACCTTTACCACCTGGAATTCGATGAATTTCAATAGTATAACCATCTTCTGTTTCAATTAGATGTCTTTCGAAAGGATATCCATTATGTTTGACCATGTACTCCTGTTTCAGAAGTAAAATTAATTTCACAATGTTACCTATAATAATGTACGACTTCATTTACTGCATTCACCTTTGCTATAAATAATTTAAATTAAAAATTAGAACATTTTCATTTTTTCCCCCGAAAATAAAATCTTTCTTATCTTTTATGTATCGTAGTAGCTGACTTAACTTATGCTATTACAAAATATTGTTAAAAAGTAAGTACAATCATCGTTTTCCTCTGCGAAAACGATTTGAGAGCCGAATTCATTGTTTTCCTGAGAATGAGTAGGCCAACTTATTCTCGGAAATTCGAAAATCAGGATTTCAAGTTCCACTTTGCAGTCAACTTAATTTGAATTTCATCTTAAATTATATTCAACTTTCAATTATTCTCAATAAATGTCGCCAACTATTGTATTAGACTTTAGAATTTAGAAACTGCAGTTTAAATTTAAATTAGTATTGTATCAATTTAAATATTGGATATTTAGCGTCAGCTCTGGCTTTCTCAGAAACTTAAAATTCTTGTGAATCGGAGAAGAGAAAATTTTCGCCGTATTCGGACGGTTGAGAGGAGCGGACGACCAATCACAGAGCTCGACTCATCCTCCCCACCGTGAGGAGGATGAGTCGAGCTCTGTGATTGGTGGGGACCCCACCACTGGGTCGCGCGCAGAATCGCTCGACGGACGCCGGTTGGCGAATCGCCGAAAAATCAAAGTAGCTCCTCATAGCTTCTCGAGCATTCTCGAGCGGCACACCCATCAGCACGAGATCTCCCTCCGTCTCGTTTTCTACTCGAGATTTTTTACAAGTTAAATAAATATAACTATCTTTCCTGTTAAACTCCAGATTCTCTTTTTTTCTTCATTTTCAAACTACGAGTTTTTTCTTTTAGAATTAGAATCAGTTCTGGATTTTTTCTCAGACGATTTCAAGGATTTGTATTGGTGGTAAGGTTTTGGTCAGATGAAGAATAATTAGAAAGAAGTTAAATGTTTTTTGCCTACTGGCTTGATTTATTTAGTATAAAAATTAATACAGTTTCGTCCGTCGACAACGACAACGGAAAAAGCTACATTTGAAGATGGTTTTTACAATAAGATTAGAGAGAAATACAATATTGGAGCAGTGGAATCCCTCACTATATTACGAAACTCTTTACGAATATGCATGCCACAATATTGTGAATCAATCTAATCTTGAGGTAAGAAACTAAATATTTATAATGTATATACGTTATTATATTTTAATTTATTTATAAAATATTAATCATTAACAGCTTTTAACTTATGAGGTCCGGCGTCGATGGACGAAACCGTCTTGATTTTCATACTAAATAAATCAGGCCAGTAGACAAAAAACATTTAACATCTTTCTAATTATTCTTCATCTGGCAAAAACCTTAACACCAACACGAATATATAAATGTATGTTGGAATGACGACAACGGAAAAAGCTACATTTGAAGATGGTTTTTACCATAAAATTATAGAGAGAAATACAATATTGGAGCAGTGGAATCCCTCACTATTTTACGAAACTATTACGAAACTCTTTACGAATATGCATACCACAATATTGTGAATCAATCTAATCTTGAGGTAAGTAACTAAATATTTATAATCTATATACGTTATCATATTATAATTTATTTATAAAATATTAATCATTAACACCTTTTAACTGATGAGGTCCGGCTTCGACGGACGAAACTGTATTAATTTTTATACTAAGTAAATCAGGCCAGTAGACAAAAAACATTTAACATCTTTCTAATGATTTCAAGCATTTTTATTCCACCTCTTCTGGAAAGTATGTACTTTAATATTATTTAATTGGTGAATCATGATTTTATTGATTGTTATTCACCAGTACATGTAAAGTCGACTGAAATCGCCTTGAAGAAAAGAAGAGAAGTAATATACTTTGATGAATATAAAAAATGTTCCACTGAATTCCACCGAGATATTTGGTTTAAGATAATGAATAGGCTTTTACCTATTACTTATCAAAAAGCCAGCTGCGGATAGCTGCGGTTTTGAGTTCAATCACAATTTTTATTTCAAGCTGCATGTAAGTCCGTAACTGTTCCCTTTTCGTGTAGTAACTAATGCTTCTAATTTAAAATGAAATTTGACTGTTACATTCAAGATTCAATAATTATTGTGATAAAAAACAAACCTCAAAGTAGTTCAATGTAAAACAAATAAATTCATGATATATAATTATATAAAAAAACGTCATGCATAATATAAACTTTTTTTTTCGTCATCTATATATCTTTATTAAAAAAAAATGTTGACCTTATATAATCGCAAAAAGCTGGCCAAAAGTATAAAATGTTTATAAAATGGGCCAAATTATGTTACTCGCGGGTTTTTGGAGTGACTGATTACGAATCCAATGTCAAGAATTCCAAAAACAAAATTGCGGATCCAATATGGCAGACGAGTATGCTAAATAATAAAAAAAAAATTTTAGTTGGTTTTAAATTGGTGTAATGGGTTTTTCGAGGTCGCTGATTACGACTTCGATGTCCGCCATATTGGATCCGCCATTTTTTTAAATTTTTGACATCGGATTCGTAATCAGCGAGCTGGAAAACCCCTTATACCAATTTTGAAAAGAATCAAAGGTTTATTTAGCATACTCGCCCGCCATATTTTTTTTAAGTTTTTGACATCTGATTCGTAATCAGCGAACTTGAAAACCCCCTCGTACCAATTTAAAAAAATAAAAAATGTATTGAGCATACTCGACCGTCATATTGGATCCGCCATTTGGTTTTGAGAATTTTTGACATCGGATTCGTAATCAGCGACCCCAAAAATCCGTGAGTAACAGAACTTGCCCATTTTATGAACATTCTACACTTTTGGCCAGCTTGCCTAGTCGTCCTTTCTCTCGTTCTCCCCTTCCTAGTCGTTCTTGGTTTCATTCTCTCTCTCTTTTTTCTTAGAGAAAAGTTTTTGAAAAAAAATGGTTTGAAAAATTTTGTTCGAAAAAAAATTTTCAAAAAAAATGTTTCCTTAGAAAATTTTTGAAAAGAATGGTGAACAGAAGAATTGTTGAAAAAAATTTCTTTTTTCAATTTTTCCAAAAAAAATGTACGAAAAAATTGTTTAAACCAAATTTTGCACGATATATACTTGTAATTATTTGTAATTAGAAATTTGTTGATAGGGCGCGTTGTGTTTGTTTGAATCGTAAAAAATAACATTAAAAATAATGACATTAAATTGGTGGCAAAACGGTACGAGGTACAAAAAAAAATTAATGAACAAAAGTTGTTCACTCAAAAAGGACCTTCAAATTTTTTATTGATAATTTTCAGATAGAACAAGTAGATTTTCTTTTAATCATAAAAAATAAGACAAAAATAAAACATTTAATTTTTAAAAAAATGACACAAGAGACGGAAGAAATAAAATGACAAAAGTTGTTCAGGCAAAAAATATCTACAAGTTTTGTTATAAACTCTTGTTATAAAAATATATTAAAACTAGAAAAATTAACTTGTTGGAAAAACGACGCAAGCTACAGCAACATTTTCTTTAACAAACATTTTCGCCTAAATCATATCTACAAATTTGCTTGGAACCACTTTACGCTAAGACGCGTATTTTTGATTTAAATCGTAAAAAATAACATCGAAAGTAAACAAATAAATTTTATGAAAAAACGGCACAAGTTGCAATAAAATATTCAATAACGATTTTTTGATATGATCTGCCCTTTCTTAATTATAGAAATAAGACAATGAAAATACGTATGCTCCAATACCAATGCATATTATGAATTGTAATAATATAAATTGATTGAAATGATATATTTTTCAGGGTAGCTGAGACATTATGCCCTGAGAAAACCTGATAAAAAAACCTGTTTTGCTCTGAACATGTGTTCGCCAGACTGTTTTCAAAAAAGAGTACAGTAATACGTGGATGCAAAAATCTGGGAAAAAATTTTCCCTCACCCCTTTTTGGATTCTGCTTCATATCTTCAGTATCAATGGCATTGATTATCATAAATGGTACAAACTTTCAAATAATTGATGTTGGTGGAGAAGGAGATTGTTTGTTTAAGTGTCTAGCTATGGCTTTACAAAAAAGAAACCATCTCATTGTTCGGCAAGGAATTGTGCAACATGTTGTTTCAAAATAGTTTGATTACTCGGGTAATGTGAATGTAGCTTTAGGGTTCTGAAAAAACTTGGATTCTCGAAAATACAAGTTGTACGTACAACAAAAATATATGCTTCACTGGTAGAATGTGGTGTGTTAGCAGATGTTTTTAACATGAATAATAATATTGTTTGCCTCAATGAAAATAAGGAATACTTCGTTATCTTGAGCTCTCTTCGACCTGACATTCCTACGGTTAATTTGTTATTCAGTGGACAACGTGGGTATTTTCAGTTACTGCAGCCTGTACCCGACATGTACACCGACGTTGCAGTACGTCACTCTGAAAACAGTTCATCCACCTCGGAAAATAAATTCAGCTCAGAAATCCCTCAGAGTACCTCAGTTAATGATTCAGAGCAGCTTTTCTACTTCGGGAAACGGTTCCAATTCCACCAACATGGACGATAGTTTCTTCAACAATTTGGACAATTTTTGCAACACATTGCACGGAGAATCTCTTAACGAAACTGTCGGCGATGAAGATGACAGGAACTTGCCGCCAGTTGATCCAGCAAGACGGCATGTCCTCACAGTTCGAGAAAAGAAAATAATTCTTTGTGCTCGTGTTTACTTTGAGAGTGAAAAATCACGTACAGAAGGTTCTTCAGCCAATGTTGTGACCAGGGCAGCACTTTGCTTAAATGTTTCAGAAAGGACAGTGAAACGTGTTACTCAACAGGCGATGCGAAACACATTAAACACTCCTCGAGGAATAAAAAGCAAATCATCAGCAATTGAAGTAGATGATTTTCTGCAAGGAGTCATAAGTCGAACGATTTTCGATTTTTACATGGAAAAAAGATTTTCAACCCTCAAGGTTATTCTAGCAATATTAAAACAAAAGGTACCTGATTTACCGAACATGGGAAGAACAACCTTGTGGAAAGTGTTGCGGGACGTCAAATTCGTGTACAAGAAACTGCAAAAAAGCCTCTTCTGATGGAGAGTGTATCAGTTGCGTCAAAAACAGCGGAGTATTTGCGCCTCGCGGAACACTACAGACGTCTCGTTTACAAATTTTTTCCACCGACGAAACCTTGTGTGAGACTAACCACTTGTGCAAATACGGTTGTGTTGAAGAAATTGATGGAAATACGCATCCAGAAAATTTCGATAATTACAGGACTGGTGTACAAAGGATCGATAATTATCGAGGGGGCTTCGTTACCCCCTCCGGAGCGGGCAAACGTGTAATAATTTTACATATAGGCAGCAAAAATGGATTTGTAGAAGGCTGTATGAACTGGTTCGTGGGGAAAAAAGGCACCGCAGATTACCACAACGAAATGAACGCGGAACACTACGAGGAGTAGTTTCGGCTTGTTTTGACAAGATTTCCAAACAAGTCCGTCATAATTATCGACCAAGGCTCACCTGGCAAAAATGGCTGCGGCGTCCATGCGTCGCCATTTTAAGCAACTCTCAAGTGTGGATCTTATTCGTAGGGATGTAAGGGATAGAGTAAAAAAAAAGTTTTCGAAAAAGTTGTATAATTTGTCAGAATAAGTAAAAAAAAAATAAAATAAGGAAAATCAGCAAATCGTAACCATAGTATTTTAGACATATGGCCGAAATGGAGGTTTAAACCTTGAAAATGGTCTGGAAAACGTATTGTACATTCAGTTTAGGACTGTTACCATAGATTTTAGTCTAAATCAGAATCATCAGAGCGCGAGCCGGGTTCGCACTGGCACGCTGAAAAGCAGGCTGTGCAGAGCGATTTCGCGTGGCCCAGGCATATCCCTCTATGGCATTTCTCGCAGGAATAGTTGGTTAATCTTCGTTTGTCAGTTTCAGGAGTGCAGTCACAGCATCTGGACCTTTCATGGGGGTGGAGGGCGGGGGTGACTTGGGACGATCATCCACAGGGAAGAATCTCTTCAGACGAACTTGCAAGGAGGAGTGTAAGCCGGACGTCATCTGACTTCTTCGCTGCATTTCTCCAAGGCACAATTCATGGGCCAAGTTCTTGAGAAATATTCTTCTTGGCAGTGATCCCAGTTGATTCCCAAGGTAGATGACGTTGGAATTGATCCCTCCGATGTTCAGCATGGCGTAAAAGATGACCATTGGCCAGCGCTGGGTGTTTCGCTGAACGCTGTACGAGCCACACATCTGGTATGCGGTGTCAACGCCACCTTTGGTACTGTTGTAGAATGTGATGATCTCTGGTTTTTTCAACTACCCAGATGATTTATCAATGGCTTTGTCATTGTTCAAGGATAAAACGAGGATTACAAATTTACTTTTACGAGGTACATATGAGGTCAGAACTAGTCCATCGTGGAAACCAAACTGGCTGGAGAACTTTTCCCTTCACATTCACGAACTGGGCTGGTAGGGCTCGTTTATTCTTTCTCACAGTGCCCACATATGACAGTTTTTTACGTCTAAGTTCAGTTATGAGTTTGAAATTCGTAAACCAATTATCTGCAGTGATGTTCCTGCCCGATCCCAATACTGGTTTTGCCATTCTCATCACTACATCACTTGGTTTGTTGCTTAGCTGGAAGGGACCATCTGGTTGTTTTTCAGCATACATCTCCAAATTCAGTGTGTACACTATCTTAGCATCAACAAGTGCAAATATTTTCAAGCCATACTTATTTGGTTTAATGGTATATACTGTCGAAAGGAGCAGAGTCCACGGAATCCAGGCAACATTTCATCAATCGTCAGGTTTTCACCAGGAGTGTAATACTTCTGACAGTTTTCCACAAACATTTCAAAAATTTCACGAACTGGAGCCAAGCGGTCGTGCTGTTTTCGTTCAGATCTGAAAGTTCTGTCGTCAAAACGAAGGGACCTTAGCAAGAACTTGAAGCGTCTGCCGTTCATAACGAGACCGAATTTTTCAATTCCCTCATCATTTTTTCCCCAGAGTTCCTCCAAGTGCTTTAATTTCAATCTTGTCAGTGGGTCCTCCATCTCTCTCCCTCTTGAAGTTACCCATGACTGTATCAATGTACTGGTTCGTGTATTTCACGATGATTTCAAAAATTTGATTTGCAAACAAAAGTGACCAACATTTAGCAGCATTTTTGGCATTCTCACCACTCCCTTTTACTCTAGGGATGTGACTGATGATGTTATGGGAGCTTGTACGTTTGCTTTTTGGAGGAGGCTTTTTGAACCATTTAGTTGTTTTATCCCGCCCAAGAAAATAATCTTCCATATCTTCATCAGAATCATCTTCCTGTTCAGATATATCATTGTCTTCTTGCTCACTCTCTGTTGATTCTTCACGTTGTTCCACTTCATCTTCAGAGGAAATGTCACTTTCTTCCCCTAGATTTTCAGTCGTTGCAGGATCTGGGTCATTTTTACTCGTCAGCCAACCCCTGATTTCGTCTACATGACTTGGGTTAGACAAATCGTACCTTTTCGTGATCATTTTGGAGATTCTGCAGCATAAAAGAAGGAAATTTTGGGGTCCATATCATGCCACATGCGGCAAGTCTCTCTGTGGCAAGTCACACCTGCGGCATGTCCCATCTGCGGCATGTCACATCTGCGGCATGTCTCAACTGCGGCATCTCTACCTAGCGGCATCTCTCACCAGTGTAAAGGGATTCGACCAATATTATTTCTGTGGCCAGTCACAGGGGTGCCTTCTCGCCCCCCCCCCACGAGACGTTGGAAAAGAGGTAGGGGTTTGACCAACATTATTTCTATGGCCTGTGAGATGAGGTGTCGATTTACGGTGTTTTCAAAACGACGAGTTGCTCACCCTAAGTGACTCACGTCCTTTGTCCTGGCTTTCCCCCGCCCCTTTCAATGCCGCCGATAATGGCCGGGAAATTTCCCGAAGAGCCCACAGACTCGCGCCTGGTCACGTTTCACCAGCGTGTTACGCTCCGTTAACCAGCCGATTTCCTCGCTTAGTTACGTACGCCGGGCCTGTCTCTTTCTCGACTGTCCCGAGGAATAAGTCACTAACCAATTGTTCCGGAAACAAAGTGTATCAACTGTATTATGCTTTGCTAGCGACTGTAAAATACAGTTGATACACTCTGTATACGGAAAACTTTGTTAGTGACTTATTCTTCGGGACAGTCATTCTATCCTATGCGCGCCTTCTCTCTTCCTTTTTATTACCCTCCGTCTCCTTCTTACTCACTATCCTTTTTACTCAGACACATAGGCCTGCGACTTCAGAGGATCTCAACTCTTCAACTAACTTTTGCTTTAGAATAAATAAATTACAACTCGATTAAATAATCCAACATATAAAATTAACAGATTAAATTGGGAAGGATTTGAGCGAGGACCAGGGCCATTTTAAAATGGCAAATCATGCTTATTTTAATTGAAGATCAGAGGAAATAACAGAAAAATAACAACTCCCCCCCCCAGCTTGCTTAGCAACATAGTGTAGTTCCATATATGTAATAATAACTATAAACAAGAAACTCGAAAAGTCGTCCTAATAGGTTTAGCCACTTACCGTTTGCCGGAAATTAAAATTAAGTCAGTTCTAAGTTAACCACCAAATTTGCATAATTTTTCATTAGCTATAACTATTTTTAATTAGCAATTAAAGTTGTAGGAAACTTGTTTAATTTAGGTTTAATATGGCCGCCGGCACGCAAAGGCTCGGGTGGTGGGCTAGGCTGGCTGTTCCCACCGCTGGGCATCGACTCCATTATCGTCTCTCAGCCAATCAGCGGGCTCGCTGTCACTCCCACTGCTACCGAGACCTCCGCGCCCGCGCTGCCGAGAGAGGAGGAGAGCTTTCTAAATCAGTCGTTCCACGATTTTGGGGAAGGTCAGTTGCGTCCGCTCTGCCTTCTCTTTCAGATTCAACTAAAGCTAATTCTATTGAACTCTACAAGCCTTGATTTATCCATCTTATCCGTCGGCCGTTCATCGTCCGGATTCTAAGTCCGGTCTCATCTTCTCTGGTGTTTCGTTTTCGTTCGTGATTCGAATTTGTGTTCCGTGGGTGTATTTCCTCTTTATCTTCATACCGAGTCCAGGAGGAAATCAAAGTGTCGGGTGACGTTCGGTACGTGTACGGGACAATAATTTCAATCAAATATCTTGATAACAGAGGAAAAATTATTTGTACGCAATAATCGTCAAACGCGCTCGCTTCAGGCACGTCGGGAAATCGAGGCCTCTCTCTCTCCGTAAGAGCGGCAACGTCGGGCCGCAGACACGCACATCGGGCTGCCGAGAGGAGGGCGCGTAGAGTCGCTGAGAGGAGAGCGGGCCGGGCCG
>CAKNYM010050185.1:146837-167369 GCA_932195095.1 Andricus curvator | reverse complement strand
ATTTTGTGAAGAAATGATGTATTGCATTCGGAATTCGACTCCTTATATATGTTATGTTATGTTATAATATGTTATTATTTGTTGGAAAATGCAAGTCTTTTGTGAAACATTAATTTTTTAACCAAAAATGACGAATTGCCAACAAATTACATAAATTTTGAAACCCAAAGTGTAATTTTCAAGATAAAAATGCGAGCTTTCGACAAACCACTTGCATTTTTGAAAAAATAATAACATATTCACCCAAAAGATTAATTTTATACTGAAGAAGACGAATTCTCAACAAAATACATCATTTTTTAACCAAACACTTGAATTTTAAACAAAGAACATAAATTTTTTAACAAAAAAGACGACTTCTCAACAAATTACATACATTTTTAATCCAGTAGTGCAATTTTCAAGCTACAAAGACAAATAATAACATATGCAACCGAAAAGATGAGATTCCAACCAAACAAATTAATGTTGTACTAAAGAAGACGAATTCTCAAAAAAATATATAGTTTTTTAACCAAATACTTATATTTCCAACAACGAAGATTAATTTTCTACCAGAACAAAGTAGTTGAATTTTAAGCCAAAAAGATGAATTGTCAAACAAGAAGTTTAACTTTCTACTCCAAAAAAAGAATTTTCAACAAAATACATGAATTTTTGACCCAATAGTGCGACTCTCCAGCTAAAGGGACGAGTTTCCTCCGAAACACTCACATTTTTAATTGAATAATAATATTTTAATGCCATTTCATTCAGCATTGTTAAATTAGAAAGTGTTAAAGCTTTAATTTCACATGTTTCAACCATTTTCGCTTCCATTTTAAAAGTATGAAATTAAAAACAGTTCTACTGTCAATGATTTACTTTGCAGTTCACTATTTTATTCCTTCAAATAGAAAAATTTATACTATTCAGAGTTCCAAATGACCGTGAAAAAGTTTTGCAAACCGAAAACAATGGGGAACTTTTTTTCTCCATTAAAACATTAAATTTGATATAAAAAATAATATTCAAGAAGATCTTAGTACATTCATCGGTCATCCAGGATTATTTGTTATTAATTGATAGGTTTTAAGATTGCTATTCCTAATTGTTATTCGATTTTATTTGTTGAATTTTCCAAGCAATTTAAGCCAAAATATAACTCTCTGCTACGTATATCACGAGAGATAGCAGAGTCATGTTCAAATGCATTTCACATAACTTGTTATCAATATATTGCAATTTTGATTTCACATATTTATTGTCAAAATATAAAAGTATCTAAATGATTTTTATCAAATTTTTCAAACTATTCAGTTCAAAGATGTCGTCATCGAAAGTCAAGCAAGGACAGAATGACGCGAAAAAACCACGGTTTTTATCTTGTCGCGGAGGATATTTTCCAAACCAATTTTTGTACATAAACAAATGGGGACTTATCTTAAGCGCAATAAAGTAAGCTTTATCACAGAAAAAGCTGTGTTTTTATGAGATTTTTTTCTTACGAGCGCTAAAACATACTCACGGAACGAATTAGAGAGAGAACAAAACCACCAATCGCCAGCGATCAACAAAACTTCTCAAAAGTCCATTTCCGAACTACAGTCCAGGCGACTGTTGATATGGTAGAATTTCAGGGGATGAGCATGCCTATTGATGAACTAGGTTTCGAGACATCTTCGATCAGCGACAGCGTTACAAGCGAAAATGAGCCTATAGAGATTGTAGTAGAGGCTCAAACCTACAACAAACCTGAAAACCCACCGTCAAAGCGCGTAGGCGAATCCGCTGGTCCGACTCAGAATAGATCTCGGCACCTTATGGAGCATTGAGAGCTGATTAGGACAATATAAGATGGCATCTCGGAAGCAGAATTGATCAGCGGAATTGTGGTGACCACCAAAGTCGGCAATATGATTTACATGATGGCCACTATCGACTCGATCTCATTATACACTTTAATAGACAATCGCTTCTCTCACGTCTTCATCCGTAAATCGCATGTGGGATAAAATAGCGAAGATTTTCTAGTAGACAACTCGATTGCAATAAGAAATCGCGTATGATTGTAGCAAATGGTTCGTCTGACATGATTCTTGGCAAAGTCAACCTACCCATAACTATCGACGGAGTGACTGGGATTTGTGAAGTTAGGATAGCTAATAACCTATATATCGAGATGATCTCAGAGCTTGAAGGCGAGGGTGGAACAGGAGAGCTACCGCATAGTATCCCCTAAGGTACAAGAAATAATGTATAAAGAGGTTGATAGGTTCTTGGATGAGGGTATCATAGCTAAATCCTATAGTGAATCGCTGATGTTTGAATTTTCGGAAATTGAACGCTATTTCCAGGAAAGATGCATACCCTCTCCCCGATATGACTGACATATTGAGGCAGTTGAAGGCCGCCAAATAGACATCAAAATTAGATATGAGCGTTGCCTTCAATCAAATTCCGTTAGATAAAGCCAATCAGCTTCATACGGCGTTCACCGTACCGGGAAGGGGGTTAGTCGAATTTAAAAGGATGCATTTTTGTCTTACGGAGGCTCCGAACATCTCCAGCTACCTCGATGACATCATTGTTGTCGCCGATACGTTGAATGAACACGTATCATGGTTAGGAAAGGTTCTCGATCGAGTATCTGAGGTAGGCTTGATGATAAATCCAGAGAAGAGCGAGTTTTTCCGCTCAGAAGTTAGGTATCTTGGATTTGTCGTCAACCAAGATGGTCTGAAAGTAGATCCCAATAAGTAACAGCAATAACTTTCTACCCTGCCCGAAAAAAAGTCAAACAGTTGCGTAGGTTCATGGGAATGTCCTTCTGGTACCGGCCGTTTATACCAGAATTCGGGATTGTAGCCGAACCGTTGATGCGACCATTCCAAACTAATGTTAAGTGGCATTTGGCATGGCGAGATGGGGTCTTGAACTGCATGGGTATGATTTCGATATCGTACACCTTAATGGTGTGTGCAATGCTTGCAGGCAGTCCAAGACAGTCCAAGATATTTCCCGATTGGAAGATAGATAACGGGATGTTATACCGTCAGTTTCGTCGGTGGAAAGGAGGCCCAGGGCATTGTACGAGGCACACGTTGAACTTCAAGCCGGTCACTTTGGCAACGAAAAGACCTACTAAAAGACAGCAATCCGCTATTATTGGCCAGGGATGTTTCACGGCGTAGTCTAGTTTATTCGCGCCTGTAGTCGCCGTCGAAAACGCAAAGTCGAGAAAGCTCGTCTTGCTGGGATAATGAGCTAGAGAGTCGTGGAGCATCCCTGGCCGGTAGTGGCGGGGACATTATGGGCCTATTTCCTAAATAGTAAGGCAGGCTACAAGTACATCATGGTATTCCAAGACCTTTTAACGAAGTGGATTGAATGCATCCCGATCCGCACGTTGAATGGCTCGCCTATAAGAAAGGCGTTCAAGAATTTAGTGGTATCTTGCTGGGGGGGCGCCGGAAATTATTCATGCCGATGATGGTACCGAATTCACAAACAAATTATTAGAACAAATTTATCAGAATGCCGGCACTATCTACACAACGACTCCGGTTTATCACGCTCGTGCCAACCGTAGCGAGTGGGTAAATAGGATTTTAAAAAGTATAATAGTATTTTTTCTCCAAGACAAGCATCATGACTGGGACCTAGATGTACCCGAGTTCCGTCTTGCATAAAACTCTGCGGTGCATGTTACACTGAAAGTCTCTTCCGCGTTTTTGAGTTTTGGACGAAACCCCCTATCCTAGAGATCAATGCTACGGGACCTAGAAAAGGGCAATCAGCACGCGAAACCACAGCCCGAAGATTGGTTACAGAGAGTGAAAAGATTAGAACCTTTGCGTGACCTAGTTTGCCGGAACCTTGACAAAGCATATTGCTCCTGAAAAATCAGAATCTTGGGTAGAACTTAGACTCATAAAAATGTTTTGTTTTTTGTTTTGCATGGAATTCATAACCGTCTACTGTCCTAAAAGTATTGCGTCTGCATGAATTCAATTGTTTTATCTCGAAAATTTGAAACTGACAACATCGCCTAATTGTTAATGAGAAAATTTCCGACAGGAAAGGGCACTTTGGGGTTGGAGGCCCTTTGTTGAATAGTACAACATTTTGGGTGCTGTGTGTCACAGCCATTCAGAAAAAAACTAGCTCACCAGAGATCAGGCGACCTGTAGCCCCCGCTAAGTTGTGTGTGTGTGGGGGGGGGGGGGTTGTGACGAAGTGATTTTTCACCTATAAAATTGAAAATAAACAACTCTCACCGGCTCTGGGAGGTCAGAAGAACTCAGAAGGTTTAAATCGTAGGATTTGCCACTTTTTCCACTTCACCCGCGCTCAAACTGGGAACGGGGCTTCAATTCCACAAGGGCACGTTCGGTATTTTTCGTAAGATTGTTTATTTATATTTCCTCATTTTGTTATGGTCAAACTATCAACGTGAGAGAATGTTGACATCGGCTTTCGTCCGCCAGTCCATGGTATCGAGACGGTTATTCCATAACCGGGCACCTGTTACTACAAATGATCTTTGAAGCTGATATGTTCTGTGAAAAGGAATCTCAAGGATATCATGTATTTTACGAAGCTTAGACTGTGCTGGAAGGTGTCTGTCTACAAACTGGAAGATGTTTAATAGATACTCAGGAGCTTTATTCTGAAAAAGAGTATAGAGCAAATTACCCATAAAAAATTGTCTTCTCTTGGCAACATTAAGAAGACCAGCCCCATTTCTATATGAAGTTATGTGTTTTTATTTAGGCAAATTGTAGATAAAATGGACGCAGGCGTGTAACGCACGCTCGAGCTTTAAATTTAAATTGCCGGACCCACCATCGTATACCAAACAACCGTAGTCAAAGTGGGGTGGGATTAACCAAAAATATCCGAGTAGAGGTAGGTAAAGAGTCCTTATTCCTATATAGTTCCTGTAGAATACTGTGTGTTTTCCTCGAGATAATCTGTACCTGTTCCTTCCAAGACAAGGTACGGTTATGGAAATATCCCAGATCTTCAACTACTTCTGAGAAAGGGATAGCGAGATTCTCGATAGAGAGTGGTGGAAATGATGCCAAAGTTTTGAATGACGGAGATGAAGTAGGTCCAACAACAATTGCCAGAGTTTTGCCCGGGTTAAGAGTAAGTCCATTCTTCCAGGCCCAGAGGATCACACGATCAATATCCTTCTGGACTAGAACAATTAATCCACTTAGCAAAGAAATTGCTCCCGAAAAATAAATTTTGAAATCATCAGCATATTTGTGGCTGCAATGTTGAACTTCACTTCCAAGGTCATATGTGAACAAATTGCAGAGGAGGGGTGCCAGAATGGAGCCCTGTGGAACCCCGCACTTGACCTCACCCCAGTCAGAAAGCTCACCACTACTATTAATAATTCTGTGAGACCGATTATTAAAACAGGATTTGAACCGTTTGATGACAGACTTTGATACGTTGAAAGATTTTAACTTTTGTAGGAGTAACTTATGGTTAACCATATGAAATGCCTTCGAAAAATCAAACAGAACAACAATCGTGATCTCCCTGTTATCCATTGCTAATTTGAGATCCGTCCTCACCTTAAGGGAAGCAGTAAGAGTGTTATGTTTTGCACGAAAACCTGATTGCGTCGGGTCAATGGCCTTAGATAATTCAAGAAATCTGGGAAGTTGCAAGTGAACAATTTTTTCAAGTGGTTTAGAGCATGCACATAAAATAGAAATTGGCCGGAAGTCTTTCGGGTTAGTAGGTTTGGAAATGTTAGGAATTGGCCAAATAAAAGCCTTTTTCCATATATCTGGGAAGATACCGACCTGAAGGGAAGCATTATAAATATTCAGTAGGATAGGGAAGATAATTGGAAGTGCAAGTTTAATCATTTTGATTGATATTCCATCAGCCCCAATGGCATCTGATTTGATTTCAAGTGTTTTTTCCAAAAGTATTTCAGGTATGATGTCATCAAAAAAGAAATCAGAGTCATTAAATGTTGAATTTTCCAGATGGGAATTTAACACCACCACCGACCTCCAATCATTCAACTTCACGAGAGCGACTACCCCCCAAGCCTCTGGACCTGAGAAGAGGGAAGTGGTGGTGGAACTCGAACATGTGGCGAACGAGCAGTTTTCCCCTACTTGGGCAGGCTTGATCTATAGATTCGTGCATGGGCGGGATTAGGTGTAAACGTCTCAGGAGATGCCAAATGTCCTTTTTTTTTGTCTCATGTGCAATCTCATTATAATTGTATTGATTGAACGCATCTCTAATCTTAGTTTGAACTAGGTTCCCGAGTTTACGAAATTGAGCTAGTATTTTACTGCTTTTTGTTCTTTTTGCAAGTCGGCATCTGCCATCACGTTCCCTCATCAGATTTTTAATTTCAGATGTGATCCAGGGGGCAGCTTTATCAATGTTTTTAGGAACATGTAGCGGAGAATATTTTTTCCCAATCATACGTCATTAGATGTTCGTGGAATGTATGATAACCAATTTTAGAAAGATTCCGCACCAGTCTTTAGGTTGGCCTTGAATTTGAATTAAAGGAAAATTCAAAGGTAATTTTAGTCAAGTCGTGATTAGAAAGAAAAGGAATAGCATGTTGTTCGTAGGAGACAACCTTATCAATATCGTCCACAATCAATAAGTCAATACGAGTACTGGAACGATCAGTATGGTAAGTGGAATCATGAGGTACAATCGAGAGTCCCAAAGAGTATACTAAGGATGTTAGATATTTAGAATGATTGGAAGTAAGATTCAAGTTGGTGTTCAAATCTCCAGTAAGTATAATGTTACTAAAGTTAGGAATAAGTGAAAAAATTATCCATCTTCGTGGTTTTCGTTCGAATAATACCGTTCTAGAGAAACGCGAAGCTAGTCTTCTCGTTTCTCCACTCTCAGGGTTTCTACAAAATAAGAAATTACAAGCGATATTTTTATTTTGTAATCTAGTCGTTAACTGCTCTTCCTTTTTTAAATAAATCATCCATTTTTCTGTATCAAGATGTAGCCCAAATGATTATTACGGTTAGTAAAACTCACCCACCTGACGGTACTAGACCTTCGTAACCTTTTTTTTTCTTGGTAGTGGCTGGCGCCCTAGATTTAGAAGATGGAAAATCTTTTCCCCTTTTTGTGGTGGGTGGATATAATTTACTTAGTAGCTATAAAGTTAAAGATGAGCCAACATTTTTATTTTCATTGCAAAAATATTTGGTCTTCAAATCGAAAAACTATACGCGCTTCGCAGGATGCTGCTAGTTTATTATAAAAAAAAAATTGATTAGCAGTTTGAACTCGAAAGTTCATTGCCTCACTACCCGATTCGGGTAGTGTTTCTAGGTGGATATTTACTACCATTGTGGGCCCACCACACCCACGACGGGCCAACAGCAACGCAGTATTTCCTGAACGGTCACCCATCCAAGTACTAACCGCGCCCAACAATGCTTAACTTCAGTGATCTTACGAGAACTGGTGTTTCCAGAGTGGTATCGCCAGTTTATTATAGCCAAAATATATCTCAATTAGGTAAAGAGAGGCCAGTCATTCTTAATAATAATTTTTATCATGCAATTAAAATTTCCACTTCACTTACAACTTTCCTGTATGGATCTTCTGGTACACACGATACAGAATAAATTGCATTGCAAAATAAGATAAACGAAAGTAAAAAGCTTTTTATCATGTTGCTTCAAAAACTCGGAAAGTACTAATTTAGAGGTATGCATGTCAGCCATTTTTATATGCTTGAAACGTATTCAGTGACACGTTTTGGTTTCAATCTCATTAAATTATGTCTTTTTGATGTACAGGTTTTCAAAAGAATAAAAATTGCCGGTTTAAACAAAAACGAGAATAACTATTATTTCATGAAAATTTGCATTGTATTTTGTTATCGAAATATGTATTTTATTATTGTTCCTTGAGTGACAAATTTATGGCATTTCTTTGTACATATGTAACTTTTTAAGAAAAAAATTAGCTTTTGAAACTTTGGTTAATTTCATTATTCACTGCTTCACAATTTTGCGACTTTTTAACCCTTGTTTGAGCCTACGGCTGAATCTAGGGAAAAAATTCTAAAACTATCTTGACAATTTAGAAATTACTATGCAGAATTACCTTTAAAATGAGCCAAAGTAGTGGAGCAATGATAGTACGGAATCACTTACAGATCGAGCAAGGTTCTGTTTCCTACTGAGTTACCTCTCATCGATAATGCAGATTCCTACACCACATGCCGACGTTTTTCGTAGAAATGCTGTATTTTTTCAACCGATTAAGATAACAAAGTAAGAAAACGAAAGAAAAGATATTTAAAGCAAAGTCAATAAATTCTTTATAAATTTTCCTCTAATACTTTTAAACATTTCCGACAGTTTTCGAAATATAGTATTTTCTATTTTATTTTCTAATACGTGTAAAGTATCGTTTCTCACGAGTTCTTAGTAATTAATTTATTAGAAATACATACTTTAATCTTTCATCACCTAATTTTGTAAAAATTTTGCAAATTATTGTTTTTCGTTTAATACCAAGAAAATTTGTTTGCAAAGTATCAAGAAGTAGTAAAAGAACTTTTTGTTGATATTTTAAAGAGGAACAACTTTCTTCAGTACATTTTCTTACATTTCAATTATTTGTTGAAAAAATAAGAATTTTTTATCTTTGTAAAAATTGCCGCCCTTTTGTAAAATTTTATAAATTTTCTGGCGGACTTCGAAAGAGTGTGAAATTCCTCAATAGACTCGGAAAAGAAAAGGTTATCTTAATCGGTTACAAAAATACAGCATTTCAAAAAAATGTCCAGAAGTTTTTTCCTAATAAAAATTTGAAAAAATTGTCAATTAATTAGGATATTTACCTTTCCTTTTCCGGTCCTAGTGATCGATTTCATACTCTTCAGAAATCCGTCAGGAAATTTAAAAAACTTATTAAATTAACAAAAAAGCAGTCATTTTTCTGAAAATGAAATACCTCTTTAAATGTTTTACAAAATATTCCTCTTATAATTTCCAATATTTTCGACCATTTTCGAAATATATGTATTTATTTCAAAAAATTTATATTTATTTCGAAAAATTACTCTATTTCTTTTAAAAATTCATATTTTTTGTAAATAAATGCGAATCTTAATTAGTTAGAATAATACAGCATTTAAAAACAAATTTGTTACCATTAAAAAAAATGTTGACAAAATTGTTGGCATTTTCTTTTCGTATTCGAGTGAGGAATATAATACTCTTTTGAAATCCGCCGGATTTTTTTTTAATTTTTAGAAGTGCGGCGATTGTTATCCATATGAAAATTCTAATTTTTTCAAAAAACACTTTTTTTTTAAATGGGAATTTTTTATAAAATTGCCGTCCTTTCTTCAATTTTGAGAAATTTTCCGACTATTTTCAAAAGAGTGTATCATCCCTCACTAGAATCGGGAAAGAAAAAGTAAATATCTTTATTAGGTGAAAAACACATAATTTAAAAAAAATGTGATTTGTTTTTTAAAAAAATGGCAAACTTTTTTTTTAAATGCTGTATGTTTGTAAGGGAAATAATAAGAATTTCAGAAAAAAACATGAATTTTTAACCAAACAGTTGCACTACCCGTGCGGAAAATGCCTTTTTTAGCCTTATTTAAAAAAAGGCTCGTACCAGGCCCTGATAAGGTTGCCTGATTAAAAAATGTATATAACGGTCCTGGTCAGGTCCAAATAAGGCCCGGATAGGCTAGCCTTATTTTTAATTAAGGCAATCTGATAAAAGGCCGTATTTACGGCCCTGATCAGGTACGAATAAAGCCCGGATAGATTGCCCTTTTTATTAAGTAACGCAGTTTATTGAAACTTTTCATAATAATGATAATGATTAGTAGTCACTTTCGTAAAAAAAGGAGAAAATAGATTAATTCATGTTGAATTTTTTTCAGCTAGTATATTAGATTTTTTTACAATAGTTTAACAATAATCTACAGTGCTCAGCTATGTAAAATGCTTGAAATAATAATATTGCAATTTCATCGCATTATTAATCATTACAAATAATAATTAATCAAATTCTGATATCGTCAATTATATATTATGTATTATGTTGAACAAATAATTATTTTATTCTAGCTTTAATAAATAATTTCGTATATTCATATATCTAACTCTCATAATGGTATGAATGATAAACCACGATTCATGGATAAAAGATTTGACACAAAAAGATTTGATTTAAAATTTGAAGATTTGAATCTTGCCGCCTTGGGCAAAAGTTCGGCTGTGGTGCGCCAGGGCGCGCAACGATTTGCCTCTCTCGCAGTCGAAACGGCGCGTCGAGTGTTTAAGACAGGAGTCGAGGCGCCGAAAATCATACTTACTTGGCATAAATGCTATCGTGATAAAAAAGGTGGTTACTTTAGGGCGAGGCTCTTCTATTGCACTTACGGTCGAGCTGACTCTTTTGCTGCTGCGAGATATACCTAATGTCAGCATACATATTTTTATATTTATTTCATTCTCATTTGAAAAATAATTAAGGGATTCGATACGAAATAATGACGGCCCTGCAAAGGACCTTAATTATTGTAAAGGTACAAAAAAGGCTGCCTGACATGGACCTTATAAGGTAGCCAATTACGGCCCTTTTAATTCCGAGCGTGACGGAACACCATAAGGGCCTGATAGGATTTACTTATCCGGACCTTAAATATAATACGGCAATCCTTTCAGGACCTTATAGTGCCCGGATTTAAATTTCCGCACGGGTAGCAATCAAAATATATGAACTTTTAAGCAAAGAAAACGAATTTTCAATAAAAAAGTTGAACTGTTAATCAAATAGTGAAATTTTTAAACAAGAGAAATCAATTTTCAACTAAAAGACGAATTTTCAAACAATGAGTTGAATTTTCAACTACAATATATCAATTTTCAATCAAAAATGAATTAGTTGAATTTTCAGTTTAAAAAATTACTTTACGAAAAAAAAAGAATTTTTAAACAGTTGAATTTAATTAAAAAGACGAATTTTTAACCAATTGTTTGAGGTTTCAAAATTTAGTAAAAAGTTGAATTGTAAACCGGAAAAAGTTAATTTTTGAACCACAAATTTATTTTCAATAAAAAATATAAATTTTCAACCAAATAGTTTAATTTTTAACTAAAAAAGATAAGTTTTCCACCAAAAATTGAATTTTTCAATTTTCAGTTGGAAGAATTAATTATTAACAAAAAAACGATTTGATAGGTGAATTTAACAAAAAAAAAAAACGAATTTTCAAAAAAAAGTATTTAAATTTTCAATCAAAGATGTAAATAGCATGAAATGAATTTTAAACAAAGTTTTTCAAATTTCAACCAAGTGTTTGAATTTTGAACAAAACATGATAAATATTTAATCAAATAGTTACATTTTCAACCAAAAATATGAATTTGCCACCAAGAATGTTCTACCAAAAAAGACGAATTTTGGACGAAAAATTTTACATTTTGAAGCCAAAAAAATTAATATGATTCACAATTTTCAACTTGAAAATATGATTTCTCAACAAAAATGTTAATTTTCTACCAAATAGTTAATTTTTCAAATAAAATTGTTTGATTTTTAACCAAATAGTTGAATTTTCTACCAAAATATGAATTTTCTACCAAAATATGAATTTTCATCCAAAAAGTTAATGTACAACCAAATAGTTGAATTTCAGATTAAAATCATGATGATTCTTAAATCAAAAAGATTAATTTTCTGCAAAAAAGGAAAATTAATTAGGAAAGCGTAAAAGAGGGAAAAAAATTAATTTCTGACTGAAAAAAAAATCCAACAAAAATGTTGAATTTTCAACAACAAAGAAAACAAAAATTAACCAAGTAGTTAAATTTTCTACAAAACAGATGAATTTTCACCAAGAAGATTATTATCCTACCAAAAAAAACAATTAAAAAAATACGTCTTTTTCAAACCGAAAATATGATTTTTCAACCCAAAAGTTAATTTTGTACCGAATAGTTTAATTTTCATAAAAAATAGTTTAATTCTCAAACAAATTGTTGATTTTTCGACCAGAAAGTTAATTTTCTACTAATTTCTACAGAATGTAAATTTTCAACCAAAAATGGAATAGTTCAATTTTCCGCTTACAAAATTACTTCACAATAAAAAAATAAATTTTTAAATAGTTGAATATAATGAATCAAGAGAAATTTTTAACAAAGAGTTTAAGGTGTAAAGATTTTAGCAAACAGTAGATTTTTAAACCGGAAAAAATGAATTTTTAACACAAAATTTAATTTTTAAATAGTTGAATTTTTAAATATAGAAGATTAAATTTTAATTAAAGATATCGATTTTCAGATAAATAATTAATTAATCTTTTAACCAAAAAGACGATTTTTGAAACTAAAATATTAATTTTCTACCAAAAAAGCAAAATTCTCAACAAAATAATTAAATTTTCAGTACAAAACGGAAAGTCTTCTTTTTAAACCGAATAAAATTAAGTTTTATTAAGAAATTTAATTTTTAAATAGTTGAATTATAAATTAAAATGATGATTCTTCGAGCAAATAGTGGAATTTTTAATGACAAAAAATCAAATTTAAATTGAAGATATCCATTTGCAAACAAATAATTAATCTTTTAACCAAAAAGATGATTTCTGAACCAAGAAGATTGATTTTTACCAAATAAGTAAAATTCTCAAAAAATAATTAAATTGTCAATCAAAAACGGGAAGTTTCTTGAAAACAAGGGAAAAAGAAGAATTGATTGAAAAATAGAAAAAGAGGGGATGCAGATAAAAAAATTAATATTTAATAAAAAAGAAATTTCAACAAAAAACTTTAATTTTCAAGGAAGAAGGTGAATCCTCAAAAGTCCATTTTAAACAAAGTAATTGAATTTTGAACATGCAGCATTTTTTTGAACCAAATATTTGAATTTTCAACCGAACAGATTAATTTTCCACCAAAAAAATTAATTTCTTACTAAAAAGACGAAGTTTTAATTAATTTTTGAAAAAAAGATTTTTCTAAGATTAATTGGCTTTCAAAAAGGAGGAATTTTCGACAAAATGAATCAATATTTCAACTATAAGAGATGAATTTCCAACTAAAATGATGCATCTTAACAAAAATTAATTTTCAAATAAAATAGTTTCGGCTAGAAAATTCAACAGAATGGTACAAACCTAACTATTTGGTCGAAAAGTGAACTTTGGTAAAGAAATTTTTTTCAGTTTCAGATTAACCATCTTAGTGAAATATTTATTTATTATGTGGAAAATTCAATTATTTCGTTGAAAATTCATTTATTTTGTTGTTCAAAATTTTAGAAAAAATGCTAAATCATATACAATTTTGATTTTTCTCAATTAGTTAACTAAAAAGTTACAAATTAATTAAAACTTATAAAATCGATCACCCTACTATTAAATTTCTTTATTTTAATAATAATTTTATACATACAGGGATTGAGAACTCCTTGTAAGTAATGAAGAATCTGTTTGGTACAACCTCCTACAAGTAGGTATGGAATAGCCATTTCGATTGCTTGCTAAAAAAATGGTCAGGGCCGCCTGAACCGTTTCCAATTGGGATGCATAATATTGCGCAATATACTCGATTGAGAACTAGCGCACTGCGGCCCTTCCGAGGCGAGAGTCGCAACCGTCTCTCGCCCTGCCCGTTGAGAAACTCGGTGAGCCAGTAATTCTAGGAATTACTAAACCGGGGGTTACTAAATTAAAGTCCGAGTGTATTTATTTATTAATTAAATTTTTACTTGGTTGTCAGATACTCGACTCGGTCCGGCATGTGTATACAATGCATTTAAAATTACAAAAAATAATGGTTGTATCATCATCACTTCTCTGATTAAAACTGTAATTGAGGCATTACCTGTCATATCAAAATGACCAATTCGTTCACTGAGTGGCTGAAAATTAGAAAAAATTATATTAATTTGGATAAAATTAAAAGTAATTATATCGGGGAAATCGAAACGTAAACATTCGGGCCCGCTTAAACCGTTTCCAATTGGGATGCATAATATTGCGCAATATACTCGACTGAGTACTAGAGCACTGCGGCCCTTCTGAGGCGAGAGTCGCAACCGTCTCTCGCCCTGGGGGAAAAAGTTAATACTTTCACTCACTGTTCCATGTTCCGCTAGTACAGGTGCCAAAATTCTTCCAATACCCTTCATATTTCCCAAAAATGCAATAGGTCCCATTTTTGAAGCCAAACGAATTCTTTTGTTATAATCAGGTTTCAAAGCTCCCAGAATAAGTGAGGCAAAATCTAATCTATCTAAATTTGATAATAATTATATGAAATTATTGTTATAAAAAATTGCATTGAAAAATATTATCATAGAAATTATTATGAACAAATAATACCATTCCAGATTGGATAGGATTAATCTGGATTACCTAAAATTATGGTGGTTTACAAAAAATTTTAGAGTTTTTTTTTACAGTTGAAAAAAAAATGTCAAACAAGCTGAGGAATTAAACAAAAAAAGATTTTTGAACAAAATTCTTGAATTTCCTATAAAAAAGATTAATTTTTCAAGAAACAATTAAATTTTGAACCAAAATCTTACATTTTTAACGAGTACTCAAATTTTCGACTAAGAAATATAATAACCAGAAATATAATAGTTAAATTTTCACTTAAATAATTAATTTTGAACTAGGATAGTTAAATCCTAAGTTAACAAATAAATTTTGAATTAAGAAGAAGATTTTTCTAACAAAAAAGTTAAATTTTCGACCAAAGTGATGAATTTTCAACTAAATTGAAGAATCTTCAATGAAAAAATACTTTTTAACAAAATTATTTCATCCTCAACTAAGTATATTAATTTTAAATAAAATAGTTGAATTTTCAACCAAAAAGAATAATTTTCTACCAAAAGAGTCAAATTTTTAAGAAAATAAATTAATTTTCAACCAAATAGTTTAATTGTTAACAAATTCGTTCAACTCTCAAGCAAATGTTGAAAAAAATTAATTATCAGCCAAATAGTTAAATTTTCTACAGAAGTAATTGAATTTTAAACCCAAAAAGAGTAATTTTCGATAAAACATTTGGATTATCAATTAGAAAAGATAAATTTTCAACCAAAAATGAAATAGTTAAATTTAAAAAAAGTTACTGAAAAAAACAAATTTTCTACAAAATAGTTGAATTTTCAATTAAAGAGATGAATTTTTAACTAAAATAGTTAAATTTTCAATTAAAAAGATAAATGTACAATCAAAAATAAGAAAGCTAAATTTTTAGTTAAAAGCTGAATTTCTAACCAAAAAGATGAATGTTCAAGGATAAAGATGAATTTTCTATCAAAAAATTCGAATTTATAACAAATTTCATGAATTTTTAATTAAATAGTTGAATTGTCAACTAAAAAAGATAAATTTACAGTAAAAAATGAAATAGTTAAATTTTCTGTTGAACAAGTTAATTTTCGACGAAAAAAAGAATTGTCTACATAATAGTTCAATTTTTTACAAAAATATTTCAATTTTCAACCAAAAATATGAGGTTTTAAGCAAGAAGATAAATTTTCTACCAAGAACGACAAAGTTCTCAAAAAATACATGTATTTTCAACCAAGAAAGAAAAATTTTCACGAAAAATTAAGTAGTTAAATCTTCAATTGAAAATATTGGATTCCAACCGTAAAAAAGGAATTTTTAAAAATATAGTTTAATTTCCAACCAAACCATTTTGAACTGAAATCAAGAATCTCTTACCAGAAAAAAGAAATTTTACCAAGTAGCTCAACCAAGTAGTTGATTTTTCAACTGATAATGAAACAGTTAAATTTTCTGTAAAAAATTCATTTTCAAGCAAAAAAAAGATGAGTTTTTAACAATATAGTTAAATTTTTAACAAAATAAAAGAATTTTTCAACAAAATAGTTGGATTTTCAACCCAAAAAGATGAATTTTCAACAACAAAATTGAAATCTCAACCTGAATTACAAGTAAATTAAACCAGATTACAAGTGTATTGAGTGGATTGATAGTAGTATTTTTTTTAATTTTACTTTTCAATGTATTATTTCAAAATTGTCCGATTTTTAGTTAAACATTAAAAAAATTAATTACGTAAATATAAAAAAAGTATTTCATTATAAAATTAATAATAATTCTGAAGAAAGTAGTAAAAAGTTTTTTCAAATCAAAATCAAAACAATTTCTTGAATTTTAAATAATTGCAATAAGTTTTAATTTTTATATATTTTTTTTTCTTCAATTTTTATGTTTTCTTTCTTTTCCAATTATGTAAATGGCGGTAAATTTACTTTTTGATCTTACAAAAATTTGTGTAATCAATTTTAATGTTAAACAATAATTATTTTCTGTAATAACAATTGAAAATTCTAGAGTTTCAGAAGCTTGAACTTTGAAACATTTAATTTATCTTTAATTTTCAATTCTCAAATTTTAAATTTCAAATTCTTCAATTCAAAATTAAAAAATTGTTAGGATTAAGTTATTGGAATTCCCTGAATTATCTGGATTTAGGGAATTCTAACCGATCAAGAAATTCACGGAATTCATGGAATTTACGGAATTCAGGGAATTCAAGAAATTCACATAATTCACGGAATTCAAATATTCACGGAATTCATAGAATTCACGGAATTCATGATATTCACAGAATCCACAGAATTCTACGAATTTAAGGAATTCACAAAATTCACGGAATTCACGGAATTCCAGAAATTCACGGTATTCAAGAAGAATTTACAGAATTCACGTTATTCAAGAAGAATTTGCAGAATTCGCGGAATTTATAGAATTCACGGAATTTGAAGAGTTTTCAGAATATAAGAGGAATTTACTGAATTCAAGGTATTCACGCAATTCAAGGATCATAGAATATCGTATATTCCGTGAATTTCAAGAATTCCGTGAATTCTTCAAATTCCGATCATTATTTGTATTCCGTGAATTCCTTTAATTCTGTGAATCCTCGAATCCTGTAAATTCCGTGAATTCCTTGATTTCCGTGAATTATTCAAATTCCGATAATTATTTGAGTTCCGTGAATTCCTTGAATTCCGTGAGCTCCACGAATTCCTTGAATTCCATGAATTTTTCGAATTCCTTGAATTCTTCGAACTCCTTGAATTCCATGAGCTACGTAAATTACTTGAATTCCTTGAATTCTGTCAATTCCTCGATTTCTGTGAATTCCTCGAATCCTGTAAATTCCGTGAATTCCTTGATTTCCTTGAATTCTTCAAATTCCGATAATTATTTGAGTTCCGTGAATTCCTTGAATTCCGTGAGCTCCGTGAATTCCATGAATTTTTCGAATTCCTTGAATTCCATGAATTCTTTGAATTCCTTGAATTCAATGAATTCCTAGAATTCCATGAGTTACGTACATTACTTGAATTCCTTGAATTCTGTAAATTCCTCGAATCCTGTAAATTCCGTGGATTCCTTGATTTCCGTGAATTCTTCAAATTCCGATAATTATTTGAGTTCCGTGAATTCCTTGTATACCATTAAACCATTTCCCTTTCAGGGTAGGCGTGACACTACCCGATTCGGGTAGTGTTTCTAGGTTTTTCTTGTAGTTATAAATAACTACAAGTGTGGGCTCACCACACCCACGATGTGCCAACAGCACTCATGTCAGTATTCTTGAATGGTCACCCATCCAAGTACTAACCGCGTCCAACGCTACTTAACTTCAGTGATCTGACGAGAACTGGATTTTTCAGCGTGGTATGGCCTTGAATTCCGTGAATTCCTTGTATTTTTCGAATTCCTTGTATTTTTCGAATTCCTAGAATTCCATGAATTCTTTGAATTCCTTGAATTCCATGAGTTACGTAAATCACTTGAATTCCTTCAATTCTGTGAATTCCTCGATTTCTGTGAATTCCTCGAATCCTGTAAATTCCGTGAATTCCTTGAATTCTTCAAATTCCGATAATTATTTGTGTTCCGTGAATTTCTTGAATTCCGTGAGCTCCGTGAATTCCATGAATTTTTCGAATTCCTTGAATTCCATGAATTCTTTGAATTCCTTGAATTCAATGAATTCCATGAGCTACGTACATTACTTGAATTCCTTGAATTCTCTGAATTCCTCGAATCCTGTAAATTCCGTGGATTCCTTGATTTCCGTGAATTCTTCAAATTCCGATAATTATTTGAGTTCCGTGAATTCCTTGAATTCCGTGAATTCCTTGAATTTTTCGAATTCCTAGAATTCCATGAATTCTTCGAATTCCTTGAATTCCATGAGTTACGTAAATTACTTGAATTCCTTGAATTCTGTGAATTCCTCGAATCCTATAAATTCCGTGAATTCCTTGTATTCTGTGAGTTACGTAAATTACTTGAATTCCTTGAATTCTGTGAATTCCTCGAATTCTGTGAATTCCCCGAATCCTATAAATTCCGTGAATTCCTTGTATTCCGTGAGTTCCATGAGTTCCGTGAATTACTTGAATTCGATGAATTCCTGAATTTGTTGAATTCTTTAAATTCCGTTAATACCTTGAATTCCATACATTCCTTGAATTCCGTAAATTCCTTGAATTCCGTAAATTCCTTGAATTCGGTAAATTTCATGAATTCCGTAATTTCTTTGAATTCTGTAAATTCCTTGAATTCCGTTAATTCTTTAAATTCCTTGAATTCCGTTAACACCTTGAATTCCTTGAATTCCGTTAACACCTTGAATTCCATGAATTCCGTGAATTCCGTGAATTCCTTGAAATCCATAAATTCCTTGAATGCCCTGAATCCTGTAAATTCCGCTTTCTTGTTAAAAATTCAATTATCTTCGGAAAAAATGGTCTTTTTGTCTTAAAAATTTTACTATTTGGTTAAATCTTTAACTATTTTTTGAAAAACTCGTCTTTTTTACTGGAAAGTTAATTTATTTGTTTGTTAATGCAACTGGTTGAAAACTAATTTTTTTTTGTTCAGAATTCGTCTTTTTGTGTTGAAAATTCAACAAATTTGTTAAAAATGCAATATATTTCGGCTTGAAATCTTAGGAATTTAAAGTGTTTCGTATTGAATTCAATATGTCATCTACATTAATTTTATATCAAAGAATTTATATATATATTTAGATATTTAGAAGTTTCAAAAAGATTCAAAAATAATTGAAAGCTTGAAAAGATTTTTCAAAATGTAAAACAAAATGTAGATTTTTGATGATTTCGAAATAAAATTTTAAAGCTTTTTAAAGATTTTTAGGATTCAGGAATTTCAGTAGCTTCAAAGAGATTAAAATTATTTTGAAACTAGAAAAGATTTCCGAAATTTTGAAAATTATGTTTCAATTCCTTGAAAGCTTCTCAAAGCACTGAACATCTTTCAAACTGATTCGAATTTTTCCTAAATGTTTGTAAATCCCTGTTAAATAAACAAATTTTCTTCACAATTTTCTAGATTCCTTTTTGATCTATCTGAAATTTTAAAAAATCTTTTTAAATTTTCTTATGAATATTAGAAAAAGAATATTTATGTAAATTTGAACAAATTAAAATTTCCACTTCACTCACAACTTTCCTGTATGGATCTTCTGGTACACATGATACAGAAAAAATTTTGTTGCAAAATAAAATTAACGAGAATACAAAGTTGATCATCTTGCTTCAAAAACTCGAAAATTTCTAATTCAGATCAATGCATGTTACTAATTTGTATATGCTCTAAACGTATTCATTAACACGTGCTGCATTGTATTCTGTTACCGAAGTATGTAGTAAAGTATCTAGTTTATTATTCAATAAACACGATTCTTTATTTTATCTTCAGTGACAAATTTCTGGCATTTCTCTGTACATATTTAACTTTGTAAGAAAAAAAATCAGCTTCTGAAACTTTAGTTAATTAATCTGAAACTATCGTGACATTTCAGAAAAATACTGTTGAGAATTACCATTAAAATAAGCCAAAGTAGTAGAGCTATAACGGTACGGGACCACTAACCAACCGAGCAAGGTTCTGTTCCAGGCTAAGTTACCTTCCGCCAGTAATGAAGATTCTTACACAACTTACCGATTGGGCGAGTTCATGTTCCATGTTAAGTTACCTTCAGCCGGTAATGCAGATTATCAAACCAGTTGAGCCACCTGTTGCCATAAATATTAACTTAAAAATTTACCGACACTCCTATTTTACCGACCAAATAGTGACGCTATATATTGGTAAAGATATCAACTATGTTTTGAAAAAAAGTTTACAGTGGCGCCACATATTAGCAAAAATATTATCTAGCAAATTTACCGCGATCCCTGTTTTACCGACCGAGTCGTAATGTCAAATTTGTGCAGAAATATCAACTAAATTTCAATCATAAGTGTACAGTGGCGCCATCTCTCGACACTAATGGATGCGCAGTAGACTTTTACGAAACTTATATACGATACTTATGACATTCGAGACTTTGTAACAAGCAAACAGGTTTTTTGTAAAATCTTAAAACATCTACAAGTTCGTTAGGATATGTATGAGCCTGGTTACACCGGCGAGCCTACAGTAGGCCGGCTTACTATAAGCTG